>JAJOOI010071633.1:0-49072 GCA_029582585.1 Solanum bukasovii
TGAAAGGTAATAACCAAAAATGGACAAAAGTGATTAACTCCAACTTAATTCTAAACCTAAACATTATATATATATATATACACATTTCGTTTTTTTTTGTTTTTATTTTTTAAAACCCAAAACCAAACCAAAAAACCGAATAAAGTAATTTATTAATCCAAAACCAATCCGAAAAACCAAAAAACCAAAAAACCAAAAAACCAAAAAACCAATCCAAATAAAAATTTGGTTTGGTTATTCAATTTAATCCGAATAATGCACACCCCTACCTGAGTTCACACGTGTTGCATCATTTCGCAAGTTGACCTGTTGATTACCATATAACTCTCCTCCTTCTATTTGTGAGAGTGCCCCTGACAAAAACAATGAAACATAGATTTGAAGTGTTGTTTAGTGCTAAATTTGTAGTGAAAAAGATTGAGTGAATCTTTTACCAAATGATTACTTAAAACTTGATTAGACTTCTCTAAGGACAAGTTTGAATTTTCTCTTTTCTTTTCTCCCCTCTAATAAAATATTCACAATTGGTTTTCTTTGCTTTTTATATTAGTTTTATCGGGACACAATTAATTTGAATCGTTTAAGCATATGGTGAAAAAGCATAACAAATGAATTCAATGGGTAAACTTTAAAACCAATTTAACTATCAACTCGATTCATATTCTATTTATATGTTAGTTTATCGGGATCCAATCAATATCAAATTATTTAAGCACTTGAAAATAAAAACATACCAATGAATGTAATTGATAAGCTTTAGAACCAACTTAACGATCCACTGGAGCCATACGCTATTAATATTTTAGATTATCAGACTCAATTAAATTTGAATCACTTAAGAACATGGAAAAAATGCATACCAATAAATTTAGTTGATAAGCTTTAAGACCAATTTAGCGACCACTCGATTCATATATTTTTCTGCTCAGTATATAGTCAGGAAATTGATAACTATATATGCAGAGCTAAAATGCAACGGAAATCTAAAAATTAGAACGTATCGGTAGCCATAGTTGTTCAAGTGTCGTAGGAATTTTCTATGATCTAGCGCCGACTTGCAACTCATAATAGTAAGAAACCCTAGGTTTGTCTAGCATATGCCTATTATAAAAATATGCCAGACTGATTGAGTCATGAGCATATTTATAGATAACGGAGGGACTCTTAAGCAATTTTTAACCCTAGGGACTTCTCCATAAAATACCAATTGTGGAATGAAGTGCGGTTTGTACGTGGCGCTAATGTGGAGGAGGCAGTGTTGTGGATTGGGCTTCTTTTTGGGCAAATATTGGCTGTATTAATGGATCAACAATTGCAAAATTTGGGTTAATTATCTAGAATACTTTCTTCCTTATATTTCTTTGGGCTTCCTAGATCAAAATTAAAGATAATCGTAATAAAATATATATTAATACATGCTTAAATAAATAAATTAGAAGCTCGAAGGTAACTACTGATATTTAAATAAAGCTACATGACATCATAAAAATTAAGTGATAGTATCTATTAAATATAGAAATACTTACTTAAATACAACGAATGCTTAATGATGATAAATAAAATGATAGTAATATTATATAATACATAATAAACTATGTCAATGATTCCTTTTAAGAAAAAATTAAGGGTGAGTATAACAAAAATAATTTATATACGTTTTTAAGTTCTCAAGATCATTAGAAGCATAAAAAAAATAATTTTAAAGAAAGGTGAGACGAAATTCAATGTCAACACTTGAATCTATATTATAAAATCACGAAACACCGAATTACGTTTATACATGAAATAAATGACATGTAAAATAGTTGAATATAACAATTGACTTCAACATGCGGAGCTGAATGAATAATTTTGAAGACAAACTGAACTAAAGTCAACTGAATAGTAATGAGTGCATGTGTACTTTAACAACAAAACTTTATGAATAAAAATATGCATATACAACAAATATTGAAAAAATATAACTTCCCTTTCTTGGAGAGTTTCTCTAATTGATAACCATTACATGATCCTCATGATGATACAATATTTTGTTCACATTTCCAGAGTCATTCTATACCTTGCTAGGGTAGATAAAAAACTTAACTAATGAATTCAATCTTTGAGCCCTTATCAATGACTTTCTAAAGAGTTGTTCGAATCAACAGTACAATCCTATTACACACTAGTGGTGTAGTTGGAGTTTGGATTATCTGATTCCTTACCAAACACGGTTCTTAATACTACTCCCAAAATATGCACTGATACTCAATTACTTTAAAGTTGTCCTTGTGGTGACTCGGAAAACTAGTAGAAGAAACTAGAGCCTTACGTGTGAGTTGTTGAGTTTGATGTGGGGTTTTATGTTGTAAAATGGTTTCCCGAGCTTAGGTTGAGGGTTTTAGGGGTTAAACGTCAAGGTATGACCCCCCCAAGGACCAAACAAGGGTCCTTAAGGAGGACCATAAAGCCTAACCCCCCAAAGCTCCCCAAATCTGCCCAAGCTGTCAAAATAGGGCCACCTATGGATGGCACCTACGGCCAGTGGGTGGACCCACGCCCCGTAGGTGGGGGTCGTGGGTCAGACCCTCAAAAACAGGTTCCAGTCCACCTACCCATAGACCTACAAGACGGGGCGTGAGTGGACTCACGGTCCGTGGGTCAAGGGGCGTGAGTCACACCTGTAGAATATGCCTAGGTTCGGCCTTAGGAGGGACAAGTTGGTAAATTCCAAATTAATTAATTAATGAATGGGGAAGGTTTATATTGTTTTATTTCACTTATTTAGGACCTTTTAAACTATTAACTACCCTTTTTAATTCATAATACCCAAACCCAAATGGTAACCAACTCCTCTCAAAATAATTCTCTCTCTAAAACCTCCATTGAAAAGAAGAAGAAGTCAAGGTCTAGGGCTCAATGACTCAAATTTTCCACTCAATTTCATGAGGAATCTTCAATTAAGGTATGTTAGTTTTGATTTCAGGTTAACTTTCCATCCATGAAGTCCTCAAACCTTCAATTTCAAAGTTGGAAATTCTCCAAAACTAAGGGTTTTCATTCTAGGTCATAGATTCTTTCTCAAACCGTTTTCAATGGTTTAATAAGCATATATTAAGATTGAATTGCTATTTTATGGTGGATTTAAGATAAAATACCCCATGATCCATGATTTCCCCATAACCCTAATTTTATGGCTATGTGATGTGGAAGAATTGTAGTAAGCTGAATGTTTTGCAATTGTTCTTGTAATAGTTTAGCAACTTAAATTATGTCATTATTCATGCCTAAATTGCAGTAATTCTAGGTGTGTTGGTGAATTGTGATTCATGGCCTTGAAGGGCATATTATGAAGATTGATGTATAATCATGATGCTTAGGTATATGCTTTGTGATTTCAATGAAACTAATGTAATCATGACTACAATGCAATTGTGATATTATTGAAAGGCTATTCTCAATTATACACTTGTGAATGATGATGATATATTGTGAAAGGTTTCTTTAATATAATGGTATACCTTGAATTGGTAGACTTATGTCATCCTCTTCTTGTGTAATTGAAAGTGACCTTGATTTATATATCTTGAATTGGTAGGCTTAGGGCATCCTTTTTGTCACGCCCCGAGCCTGCACCCTGGGCAGGACTGGCACTCGAGAACCATTGCTGTCCCCAAGCGAACCCTTGGCCTGTCTTACTTACTCAGCAGAAGACTTAAACACAAGAGATAAAGCTCATGCAATAACTTAAAAGATAATAAATTAGCCAAAAATGGAAACTCAAGTCTTAAACGTATACAAATGAAATGAATAAGACTAAAGAACTAATACTATCAGTCTATGAAGCCTCTAAAATAAAGAGGGATATCGGGACAGGACCCCCGATCACCCTAACAACTGAAAACTAGAAAGTAAATGATAAAAGAGTCCTCTGGAATGCAAGGAGGCTCACTAACTGACTCGGAGTGCTGAACCTGATCAATGAGGCGCTGGATGCTGATCTTGGTTACCTGTGTCTGCATCATAAGACGATGCAGGCCAACTTGCATTAGTACATTGAATGTACAAGTATGCGAGTTGGAATGCTAAACAATACATATGCTTGACAAGATTTTGAAAGAAGCACTTACCTTGGCTCTTCTCAACTCATGAATAAGTTAACTCAAAATAAGGCAATGAACACATGCAATATATGAAAAGCTTTATAAAGCAGTAAAAGCAACTTAGTTCGTTAAAGAAAATGCAGTAACAAACTCAACTTTACTCATATAATAAGGTAATATAGTTTATGTGGGAGATTCTCTAATTGACAACCACTACTATGAGCCTAAATGGTGATACAACGTCTTGCCAACGCTTCCAGAACTGTCCTATAGTTTGCCGTCATATAGAACGCTTAACATAGTGGATCCACTACATTAACTTATGTGATCATCTAAAAAGTATGACCCATTAATACCCATGATGGCTACATGGTTTATGGAGACTTCAGTTAATATGAACTCGCATCCCCATATCGGTGCTCAATAGTACTCCCAAAAATATACTTAGCTCATATGTTTTTAAAACAACTTCTTTCTTTGGTTTGAGGTAATTACTCAAAAGCTTAAAAGTTCTCTTGGAATCGATGTTCCCTTTTCTTGCCCAAATGTGAAAACATTTATAAACTCTTTGGGGAATACTTAGTTCCCTTATATCTTTTTGAGAAATGAACTCAACTCTTTACTCTTTGCTTAACTTGAAACTTGAGTCTTAAAACAAGGTTAAAACATTTGTTAAAGACTTTTGAAAACTTTAAAAACTTTGCTTGACTTGCTTCTTAACTTCTAGACTTGACTCTTAACTTCTCTGGACTTTGATCTTAACTTTCCTTGAATTGGATTATGGATTCAAGGTTCATGATCTCATGTTTATGGATGCTTTCATGATGTTTGGATGTACCTTAGAGTGTTGGAATCAACTAGAAAACATAGGTACATTGCTAAGAAACAAGTACGAAAAGGTGGGGAACGAATGGGGAGAACTAGCGTCCCTGGCGCCCTGAGAAGCACGGGGTGCCAGCCCTCAAAGTTCAGAGAGATTGCTGTGGCGCTCTGGCTGGCGTGGCACGCCAGAGCGCAAAGTTCAGAGGAACTTTTGTGGCGCTCTGGGAGGCGCGGCGCCCCAGCCCCTCCCCAGAAGACTCCGAACTTTCTTCTTCATTTTTCAACTCTAAACCCTTTAATTTCACTTGGTTCTTTCCCCAAACAGTTGGAATCATTAATACCCTCAATATACAATAGATTCGATTCGAAATTTTACCCGGAAACATGAATCAAATCATCAAGAAACTTCAACAACACAATCCACATGAATTCAACGAAACTTTCAACAATGTTCATCAAGAACTCAATTTCTAACTTTCAAAGACTTAAATTCGCTGAATATAATCATGGTTGCTGCATGGGTGAACTAACCCAACGTTATGTGATCTCACATACCTGGTAGGAATAAATCCTTGGCGAAAATCACAACTAAATGGATCGAGATGAACCTTTCCCTTTCTTCTTCTTTCTCCTCTTTTCTCCTTTCTCCAAGCCCTAGCGTAAATTTCAAATTTCTAAAACTGACTAAAATCTGATTTGACCCATATTAAACTCCTAAAAATGGATCAAAATAGTAGGGCAAGGAAAAGACTAAAATACCCCTTAAAATTCCGGATTGGACATTTCCTTATTTTAACAGCCCAACTTTCAAAGGAAATAACTTACTTATACGAACTCGGAATCACGCAAACTAGGCGGCATTGGAAAGATCATTTCAAGAGATTTTAAACCATATTTGGAAGTACACCTAACTCATCCTGAGGTAGGAGTTATGGCCATTTGAAGTTTACCAAAAACTCACTTTTCCTAACTTAAACAAATTTCCAGATTTGTCACTATTTCCAAAAACGATTATTTCAAGTTCTTAGCTTTTTTCTAGTCATTTCAAATTATGAGATGTTACAATATCTCCCCCTTGGAAGCATTCGTCCTCGAATGAGATTTCTCCTACTGGGTTAAGGGTGGTAACATCAAGTTCAAACACCCAACAAGCAAATGCAAACAAACAACATGCTCATTCATAATTTAAAGAGTACTAAGAAGAGAATTAGTACCTTGGTCTGCATTTTCTCCGGATTTAAGGAGATGTGGATATCTCTTCTTCATATCCTCTTCAGCTTCTCAAGTAGCTTCTTCAACAAATTAGTTCCTCCGAAGGACTTTGACTGATGCAACAAGTTTTGTCCTCAAGTTGCGAACTTGGCGATCTAGAATCTGAATCGGAATCTCCTTATAAGTTAAGCTATCTTTGATCTCAATATTTTTCAGTTGGTATGATCAATGAAGGATCTCCCATGCACCTTTTCAAAATGGAGATGTGAAACACTGGATGAACCGCTGCTAGCTCTTGTGGTAGCTCCAACTCATAAGCTACATTGCCCATCCTTTTCGATATTCGATAAGGCCCAATATATCGGGACTAAGTTTTCCCTTTTTACCAAACCTCATAACACCATTCATGGGTGAAACCTTTAGATAAACCCAATCATCTACGTCAAACTCTAACGCCCTTCTCCTAACATCAGTGTAGAATTTCTGATGACTCTGTGCCGTTTTCAACCTCTCTTGAATCACTTTAACCTTCTCTATAGCTTGATGAACTAAATCTAGTCCTATCAACCCTACTTCACCAACTTCAAACCATCCAATAGGAGATCTGCATCTTCTCCCATAAAGAGCTTCATAAGGAGCCATTTGGATGCTCGAGTGGTAACTATTGTTGTAAGCAAACTCAATGAGAGGTAGGCGCATCCCAATTCCCTTTGAAATCAATCACACAAGCCCTCAACATATCTTCTAAGGTCTGAATAATGCGTTATGCTTGCCCATCTGTCTGTGGATGAAAGACAGTATTTAAGTTCACCTTTGAACCCAAGCCTTTTTGGAATGACTTCCAAAACTGTGCAGTAAATTGCGCACCTCTATCTGAAATAATAGAGACCGGAACCCCATGAATTCTTACCATCTCTTGAATATACAACTTAGCATAGTCTTCTGCCGAATGAGTAGTCTTTATCAGCAAAAAGTGGGCTGATTTTGTCATTCTGTCGACAATCACCCAAATAGAATCATGTTGCCTGCGAGACCTTGGTAAACCTGCGATGAAGTCCATATTAATCATCTCCCACTTCCATTTCGGAAGTTCTATATTCTGAGCCATACCACCGGGCCTTTGGTGCTCTACTTTAACTTGTTGGCAATTTGGGCACTTAGTAATAAATTCTGCAATGCCCTTCTTCATACTATTCCACCAATATACCTCTCACAAATCACTAATCATTTTTATGGAACCCGGATGAATGGAATATATGGAGCTATGAGCTTCATCCATGATCCTCTCTTGGAGTCCATCCACCTTTGGTACACAACCTACTTTGATATCTCAATACTCCATTTCCCCCTTGTTCAAAAGCTAATACTTTTTTATTATGAAAATTTGCCTTCAATTAGAGAAAAATTGGATCTTGGTCTTGCTTTTCTTTCACTTTTGACACTAATGAAGATTCAACCCTATTCATCACCACTACTACTCCTTCTGTGGAATTCGTTAGTCGGACTCCTAAGCGTGCAAGTCTATGCACATCTTTCGTTAACTCTCTCTTTTCCTCCTCAACATGGGCATTACTACCCATAGAAAACCTGTTTAAAGTATCAGCAACAACATTAGCCTTACCTGGGTGGTAAAGAATACTCATGTCGTAATCCTTGAGTAACTCTAACTACCTCCTTTGTCTGAGATTAAGCTGTTTCTGAGTGAACACATATTGGAGACTCTTGTGATCAGTGAATACATCAACATGAACACTATACAAATAATGACGCCATATCTTCAAAACAAATACCACATCAACCAACTCTAAGTCATGTGTTGGGTAGTTCTTCTCATAAACTTTCAACTGTCTGGAGGCATAAGCTATGACTTTGCCATTCTGCATTAACACACAACCGAAGCCAACTTTAGATGCATCACAATACACCACAAAATCTTGAGTACCTTCTGTTAAAGTCAAAACTGGGGCAGTAGTCAACCTCTTTTTCAATTCCTGAAAGCTTTTCTCACAAGCTTCAGACCATTGAAACTTTACTATTTTCTGAGTCAACTTGGTCAAAGGAGACGAAATGGATGAGAACCCCTCCACAAACCTTCTATAATAGCCAGCCAAACCTAAGAAACTCCTAATAACAGTTGGTGATGTAGGTCTAGGCTAATTCTGCACTGCCTCTATCTTCTGAGTATCAACTCTAATTGCATCACCGAAAACTATGTGGCCTAAGAATGCCACAGACTCAAGCCAAAACTCACATTTCGAGAACTTAGCATACAACTCCTTATCTTTCAAAGTCTGAAGAACTATTCTGAGATGGCTAGCATGATTTTCTTCATTCCTTGAATAGATTAGTATGTCATCAATGAAGAAGATAACAAACATATCTAAATAAGGTTTGAAAACTCTATTCATAAGATCCATGAACGCTGAAGGTGCGCTAGTTAAACTGAACGACATGAACAAAAAATCATAATGATCAAAACGGGTCCTGAATGATGTCTTTGGAATATAACATTCCCTTACTTTCAACTGATGGTAGCCCAATCTGAGGTCTATCTTCGAAAAACAAGAATTTGATAAAAAAGATCATCAATCCTTGGGAGAGGATAGTTGTTCTTGATGGTAACCTTGTTCAACTGGCGGTAGTCTATACACATCCTAAGAGAACCATCTTTCTTTCTCTCAAACAAGACCGGAGCTCCCCAAGGTGAGACACTTGGTCGAATGAAACCCTTATCTAGGAGATCTTTCAACTGCTCTTTCGACTCTTTCAACTCTGCTGGTGCCATTCTATATTGCAGAATAGAGATAGGATGAGTATTTGGAATGATGTTTATGCCGAAGTCTATTGAGGGACTCCAGGTAGATCATCAGGAAAGACTTGTGGAAACTCTTTTACTACTGGAACTGACTGAATAAGAGGTATCTCAACACTTGAGTCATTAACTCAGACTAAGTGATAGATACAACCCTTTGAAACTAACTTTCTCGCCTTAAGGTACGAAATGAAATGAACCTTAGACATTGCGGAACTACTCTTCCACTCTAAAACTGGCTTATTAGGAATCTGACACTTGACAACTCGAGTCCTACAGTCAATGGAGGCATAACAGGCATGAAGCCAGTCCATACCAAGAATGACATCAAAATCTACCATGTCTAACTCAATTAAATCAGCCATGGTACACTTGTGATTGACAGAAATGGGACAATCAAGATAGACTCTCTCTGCTAGAATAGACTCACCAACAGGTGTAGAAACACTGAAGGGCTCAAGAAGTTGCTCAAGAAGAACATCAAACTTATTTGCAACATAAGGGGTTACAAAAGATAAACTAGCTCCTGGGTCTAGCAAAGCATAAACATCAAAAGCAAAGACTTTGATCATACCAGTGACAACATCTGGAGATTTCTCTTACTCTTGACGACTGGTGATTGCATAAAGACGGTTTGTTCCTCCGCCAGTACCTGAAGTAGCTCCTCTAGGTGCAACCCTGTCTGGTGGAGCAACTGATGAAGATTGGGCCCTATTGCCCTGATTTCCACTACCTTGCCTATTCTTTGGACACTCTTTCTTGAAGTGACCCTCTTGCCAACACTTGAAACAACCTGTCTGACCATCACGACGCTTACCTGGGTGGATCCTACCACACTTAGCACATGCAGGAGTCTTAGTACCCCCTTGTGCCTTACAACCTTGCGAATGCGCATGTTTAGCTCTGAAATTCTGACTATAGTACTCACCTTTGTTCTTAGGTGCAGGTGCACTAGCAGATGATTGAGCAGGTCCCTTCTGCTTATGTTGGAAAGAAGATCGGTTCACATTACTCTTTTGCTGCCCGGATTCATTCTCTAATGTCTTAGCCCTCTTATTCTCAAACTCTTCTCTATCCTTCAGCTGGTTCTTCTCAACTTGTTTCACATGGGTCTTCAGCCTTGCTATGCCCATGTAACCTATTAGCATGGCTTCCTTACTTTCCTTATCTGACAGACGAGGCAACCCAGCAACGAATAAACTCATCCTGCTCCTCATGTCGGCAACCATCTCTTTTCTTCTCTTAGCTCACGAGGAAAGAAACGCCTCATGAAGGCACTCTCGACCATAGGCCAGCTCACAATCGGTTACGCGTAAGCACGAGTTAGAAAAAGACTTTTATAGAGATACACTCTATCGCAAGAAGTGAGTATGAAAGAAGTGAGATAATTTTCCTAAATGTTGTAGCCTTCTAATTATAGATGTGAAGCTCTTTACACCGATAACTAGGACTCTACAGACACGACTTCATAGACTCCCTAGGACTCATGAACTCTGACACCAAGTTTGTCACGCCCCGAGCCTACACCCTGGGCGGGACTACCACTCGATAACCATTGTTGGCCCCAAGCGAACCCTTGGCCTGACTTACTTACTCAACGAAAGACTTAAACACAAAAGATAAAGCTCATAGAATAACTTAAAAGATAATAACTTAGCAAAAAATGAAACTCAAGTCTTAAATGTATACAACTGAAATGAATAAGACAAAAGAACTAATACTATCAGTCTATGAAGCCTCTAAAACAAATAGGGATGTCGGGACAGGACCCCCGATCATCCTAACAACTGAAAACTAGAAACAAAATGATAAAAGAGTCCTCCGAAATGCAAGGAGACACACCAACAGACTCGGAGTGCTGAACCTGTTCAATGAGGCACTAGATGTTGATCCTGGTTACCTGTGTCTGCATCATAAGATGATGCAGGCCAACTGGAATCAGTACATTGAATGTACGAGTATATGAGTTGGAATGCTAAACAATACATAGGCTTAATAAGATTCTGAAAGAAACACTTACCTTAGCTCTTCTCAACTTATGAATAACTTAACTCAAAATAAGGCAATGAACACATGCAACATATGGAAAGCTTTATAAAACAGTAAAAGCAACTTAGTTCGTTAAAAAAAATGCAGTAACAAACTCAACTTTACTCATATAATAAGGTAATATAGTTTATGTGGGAGATTCTCTAACCGACAACCACCACTATGAGCCTACAAGGTCTTGCCCACGCTGCCAGAACTGTCTTATACTTTGCCGTCATATAGAACGCTTAACTTAGTGGATCCATTACCTAAACTTATGTAATCATCTAAAAAGTATGACCCATTAATACCCATGATGGCTACATAGTTTATAGAGACTTGAGTTAATATGAACTCGCATCCCCATATCGGTGCTCAATACTACTCCCAAATATATACTTAGCTCATATGTTTTGAAAACAACTTCTTTCTTTGGTTTGAGGTAATTACTCAAAACTTAGCTTAAATGCTCTCTTGGAATCGATGTTCCCTTTTCTTGCCCAAATGTGAAAACAATTATAAACTCTTTGGGGAATACTTAGTTCCCTTATAGAATTTTGAGAAATAAACTCAACTCTTTACTCTTTGCTTAACTTGAAACTTGAGTCTTAAAACAAGGTTAAAACACTTGTTAAAGACTTTTGAAAACTTTAAAAACTTTGCTCGACTTGCTTCTTAACTTCTAGACTTGACTCTCAACTTCTGTTGACTTTGATCTTAACTTTTCTTGAATTGGATTATGGATTCAAGGTTCATGATCTCATGTTTATGGATAATTTCATGATGTTTGTATGTACCTTAGAGAGTTGGAATCAACTAAAAAACATAGGTACATTGCTAAGAAACAAGTACGAAAAGGTGGGGAACGAATGGGGAGAACTGGCGTCCCCAGAGAGCTTGTTGTGGCGCTCTGGATGTTGCGGAGTACCAGAGCCCAAAGTTCAGATGAACTTTTGTGGAGCTCTGGGAGGCGCGGCGCCCCTGCCCCCTCCCAGAAGACTCCGAACTTTCTTCTTCGTTTTTGAACTCTAAACTCTCTAATTTCACTTGGTTCTTTCCCCAAACAGTTGGAATCATTAATACCCTCAATATACAATAGACTCAACTAGAAATTACCCGGAAACATGAATCAAATCATCAAGAAACTTCAACAACAACAATCCACATGAATTCAACGAAACTTTCAACAATGTTCATCAAGAACTCAATTTCTAACTTTCAAAGACTTAAATTCACTGAATATAATCATGGTTGGCGCATGGGTGAACTAAACCAACGCTATGTGATCTCACATACCTGGTAGGAATAAATCATTGGCGAAAATCACAACCAAATGGATCGATCTTGATGAACCTTTCCCTTTCTTCTTCTTTCTCCTCTTTTCTCCTTTCTCCAAGCCCTAGCGTAAATTTCCAATTTCTAAAACTGACTAAAATCTGATTTGACCCATATTAAACTCCTAAAAATGGATTAAAATAATAGGGCTGGGAAAAGACTAAAATACCCCTTAAAATTCCGGATTGTACATTTCCTTATTCCAACAACCCAACTTCTAAAGGGAATAACTTACTCATACAATCTCGGAATCGCGAAAACTCAATGGCGTTGGAAAGATCATTCCAAGATATTTCTAAGCATATCTTGAAGGACACCTAACTTATCCTGAGGTATGAGTTATGGCCGTTTGAAGTTAACCAAAAACTCACTTTTCCTAACTTAAATAAATTTCCAGATTTGTCACTATTTCCAAAAATGATTATATCAAGTTCTTAGCTTCTTCCTAGCCATTTCAAATTGCGAGATGTTACACTTTTCATGTATGTAATAATGAACGATGAATCGATAGGCCAATGGGATTCCTTTCAAAAATGGCTAATGAAGTATTCTAAGGCTTTGTCTTGAATCAATAGGCCTATGGCATTCCTTTCATAATGAGTCAATGAAATATTGAAATGATGAATCTTGAATCAATAGGCAACGACATTCCTTTCATGAGGATTCATTGAGCTATCCTAATAATGTACCTTGAATCAATAGGCCAATGACATTCATTTCATGTGTGTAATAATGTACCTTGAGTCGATAGGCCAATGGAATTCCTTTCATGTGTAATAATGTTAATAAGAATGAACTACTCTATGGGAATTTAAAACTTAGCACCGAGTGTAACACCCAAAATTTTTTTGAACTAAGACTCGAACCATCCTTCGTTGTGAGTAAGTTTTTACCAAGGAATTTAAAATTTCTTAAGTATTAAGATCACTAGATATAGCACCTTGATTTCCAAAAAGAACTAAATTGGAAATAGCAAAATTCTGAAATTTTGCAAGTTAAGCTAAGTATGAGTTTTGGGTTGATTTAAAACGACCATAACTCTTAGATCAGAATGAGTTAGGTGTGATACCAGATACCGTAGGAAATATATTTGAATTATCTTTCCAACGCCACCTATTATGCTAAGTTTCGAGTTTGTATGAGGGAGATATGTCCATTCGAAGTTGGGCTGTCTAGATAAGGAAAGTCAAAACCGGATTTTAGAGGGGTATTTTGGTCTTTCCCTTGCCCAATCAGATTTAATTCGTTTTTAGTAAGATTTGTAAGGGTCTAATCCTATTAGGTTCAGTTTTATAATCCTAAAATACGCCTAGGATTTTAGTTGAGAGTTCAAGAAGAGAAAATAAGAGAAAAGAGGAGAAAATAGGAGAGGATCAAGCGTTCGTCGAGATTCTTGCGTGTTGTTGCGGATTTTCGCCATGGGTTTGATCCCTAAGAGGTATGTAAGCTTCCATAGTGTTGGGTTATTTCACCCACACGCCAATCATGTTATTTTCAGCGAAATTTCATTCTTGAAGTTGAAAGATTAGAGTTCTTGATGAGTTCTTGATAGGTGTTCTTTAAGTTCATTCTAAATCTTGTTGTATTGGGGTTTTGATGATTTATTGAGATGAAATTAATAATTTGAGTGTTTTTTTGAGTAGATTAGAGTGTAATTATGTTATGTAATCTAATCCAAGTGATTGGGGAAGAAACCGTTCGATTCTAGGCGAGTTAGGGTGAGAAAACAAGCAAAGAAAGTCGTCGAAGTTTTCTAGGTTGGGGCCTAGCGTGTCACGCCAGCCAGACTGCCCCAACCACTTCTCTGAACTTTAGGGGCTAGCGCCCCGCGCCACTCAGAGCGCCAGGGTCACCTGCCCCCACCAGTTCTTCATTGTTTCGTCCGTTTGAGTTCTTTCAAAGGGTACCTTTACTCCCCTTTGATTCTAAACACTCTAAACCACTTCTAAACACCTAGAAATAATTCATAACATGATCATAACCTTGAAATCATAATTCAAATTCAAGGTAGAGTTAAGAGTTAAGTTTTGATAGTTCATTCGAACTTTTCGAGAAAGTCCCTTTGAGTCTATTTGTGGAGTCTTCTACAATTTCTAATAACTTATTTCAAGACTCGAGCAAGTGAGTGTAAGAGTTTGGAGAATGTATTCATGAGTCTATTTTTTCATCACGATATCCTTCATATCATGAACCATAACTCTTGAATTCATAATTCACATTCAAGAGAGAGTTAAGAGTGGAGTTCAAGGATGTCTTTGAGTTCAATTGTGAATCCTTTGAGATCCATCAAGGATTTGAGTTAAGTTTTGAGTAAGTAAGTATGAGAATGAGAAGAGTCGTATACATGAGTTCCTCATTGATATTTTTACCCTTGAGTCGAGTCGTTCATGCCCATAACTTCCGCATTAACTCCATTAGTTGAGTACCTTTGAGAAGAGTAGTATCTTCAAGTTCTATATCTTGAGTATTGAGTTCCTAATCCCCTTTGAGATTATATTTCTTATCATGGAACTATTATATGTTACCCATGAAGTCCTTGAGTTGAATTGTTCAAGCCCATAATTCCTCATGAACCCTATAAGTCGAACAGTCTTGAGATGAGAAGTAGCTTTGAGTCCTTGAGTTGAGTAGTTCATACTTATAATTCCGCATGAACCCTCTGAGTTGAGCATTCTTGGAATGAGTAGCATCATTGAAGTTCTTGAATTCCAATTATTGAGTTCTACCTATGGTTATTGAAAACCTTGCATTGAGTCATTCACGCCCATAATTCGGCATGAACCATATCTTAAGAAGTCTTTTTACAAACGTTTTAACTTTGTTTTAAGACTTAAGCTTTGAGTTGAGTAAAGAGAGAGTAAAATTCATTTTCTTTAAAATGATATACGGGAGCTAAGTATTCCCAAGAGTAAATGTTTTCACATTTAAGATGAGAGGAAACTGAGATTTCCAAAAAAGTTTTGAGTAAGAAAGGGAACATTGATTCCAAGAGAGCTTTTAAGCTAAGTTTTTGAGTAATTATCTCAAACCAAAGAAAGAAGTTTTGCTTTTACAAACATATGAGCTAAGATATTTTGGGAGTAGTATTGAGCACCGATATGGGGATGAGTTTGAGTTTAGATAACTCACGTCTCCATAAACCATGTATCCATCATGGGTAGTAAAGGATCATACTTTTTAGATGACTCCTTAAGATGCTTTTAGCATAAGCTAGTGGATCCACTAAGTTATGAGTTCCATAAGACAACAAAGCATATGACAGTTCTGGTAGCGTGGGCAAGACGCTATATCACCACTTAGGCTCATAGTGGTGGTTGTCGGTTAGAGAAACTCCCACAAAAAATATATTACTTTATTATATAAGTAAAGTTCAGTCTCTTATTGCATTTTCTTTAACGAAATAAGTTGCTTTTACTGTTTTATCAAGCTTTCCACATATTGCATGTGTATTGTTGATTTATATTGAGTCGAGTATCCAGAGTTGAGTACCCAAAGTTGAATATCATGTCTTTAAGTTGAGTATCTAATCTCTGAGTTGAGTATCTTATCCTTGAATACTTCTGAGTTGAGTAAGTTTGAGTAGTTTTGAGTATTCCTTGAGTTGAGTATGTTTGAAAATAGGTAAGTATGTCTCCTTTTTATCAAGTTTCAAGCTTATGTTTATGTTTTAGAATTCCCCTTACATGCTCGTACATTCCACGTATTGAGCCATTTGGTCTGCATCTTTTCATGATGCAGACACAGGTATTCAGGATCATCAACAGGAGATTCGTTGATACATCCGAGAGTTCGAGTTAGCTATGGTGAGCCTCCTTGTTTCTGGAGGATTTCATTTACTTTTCAGTTTAGTCATGATATCGTGGGTCTTGTCCCGACTTCTATGTTTATCAGTTAGAGGCTTCATAGATAGTCAGTATAGTTGAGAAGTCTGTATTATTTATTTATTTTATTAAATATTTTAAAGACTTAAGTTGCCTATTTTATGGCAAGTTGAATATATTATTTTTATTCTAAGTTGTTCATTTGAATTAATGTTTTACAAAGTTGAGTTTATTGAATTTTATTTCAGTTTTAAGCGTTTGCATGCTTAAGTTAGTCTTCAGCTTGTCAGCCAGGATAAGGGTTCGCTTGGGAACCAGCAATGGTTCATCAGTGCCAGCCACGTCCAGGGTGTAGACTCGGGACGTGACACCGAGTGGATATGGTAAGATGAAAGCTCTCCCTACGATAGGTCGGGTTTAAATGAACATCTTTCTTATCCCATAACTATGTGCCGACATAGGATATTAGCTAGTGGATCCACCTAAGCTAAAATGTTACCGGTCCTACTTAGGCAAGTAGACTAACCCTTTACGGTGTTGGATAGACACCGGATTCCATGAGTTTCTCACATGGTCTATGTCGGTTAATGCTTATTCCCATCATGTGAGTTATGTTTTGTGGTTACTTATGAGGTTCTATGAAGTGTGGGTGGTAGTATGGGATGCCATCCATGCATTGTGCATTGCATGAGTAAGCTTTGAGAATGTCATGGTGTGTTCCTCAAAGGATGATGTCTAATGAAATGAATATGCTCATAATGATGCTAATGAGAATGTTGACTTAAAGGCTTAATGTAATGATGAATGCTTAACTTGGAAATGTTATTATGAGTTGCTTTCCTTGTCATGCCTTATTAAATGTGAATGTTCCTTGTTTATGATTATTGACTAAAGAGGAGAATGAAGAATGGTAAGTATGTTATGGTGGCATCAAAGTTGTACTTAGTATCAATGGTATTATGGGATGTCATTCATACATTGCACAAGTATAACTTAGGGTTACTTTCATGATGGTTCTATCATGTTCTAATGACTTAGATGATGAATATACTTATGTCTTGTATGTTTATACTAAAGATGCATGATGATTCTCAAACTTGACATATAACATGGTTTTCAACCAAAATGTCCTTTTTAACATGATTTTTTGCATGGCTATCATACTTAGTATATATTTGTGCTAACCCATATTTCTTCTATATTTTTCTACAAGTTTGGGTGATTCCTTCTAGTTCAAGCTTGGATTGACTATTCTCCAAAGCTTGTGGTATGTCCTCATTGATCTGAGGACAAGTATTCTGTTTTTGTTTCATTCCTTTTATTGTATTAGACTTTCAGATTTCCTAATTGTAAGGGATGTGACCCTATTTTGAGACTTCGAGTTGTATTAGATGGCCATGTGAGACTATGTCTAAACTTCCACTGTTTTAAATAAAGATTTTCGATTGTATGGATTAAAAGTTTTAAATTTCGTACCATTTTTCATATGTCTTATGTTATGAATGCTATGAGGCTTGTATGAGGCTCTTCAGAGTCTTGTACACCGTGTGACGTCCGTGATGTAGGTTCAGGTCATGACAAATATGATATGAGAGCACAAGATGTTGGGATGGTTTTTAGGATTGATGTCTCACAAGCCACATCTAGTAGAGTCTTGTTCATAGCGTGATGCGCGCCAAATTTATGAATGAAAGTCTATAAGATGTTAGGAAATTTCACTTTCTTCATTACTCTTAAGTCGTACCATAGAGTTTAGCTTTATAAAAGTCCCTTTCCTAACCCTTCTTTTGTGTCTTCAGGAAATGAATACACGAAGGGCGAATGCTAGAAGGGTGGAAGAGGAGAATGTGAATCAAGGAGTTCCTCAAGGTAATCAAACTCCTCAAGGCAATCAAGCTCCGGCTGATCCTCCAGCCATGACGGATGTGGAGATTAGGTCTTCTTTGCTAACATTAACCCAAGCCATGACAGTTCAAGCTCAATCCGTGACAACTCAAGCCCAAGCTATGACGGCTCAAGCCAACAGGGATGTTGGGCCTCATGTGAATCCCAATGTGAGTTCTACGGTTTCTATGTTGAGGGATTTTGCTAGGATGAACCCCACCGAGTTTCTTGGTTCCAAAGTGGAAGAGGATCCCCAAAGGTTTATTGATGAGGTTTGCAAGATACTTGGTGCTATAGGGGTGTCTTTGGAGGAGAAGGCGGAGCTAGCCACCTACCAACTAAAAGATATAGCTCAAATTTGGTATGAACAATGGAAGGGTGAGAGGCCAATAGGAGCGGGTCCCATAGGTTGGGAGGTGTTCAAGAAAGCATTTATTGATAGGTTCTTTCCCCTAGAGTTGAGGGAACAAAAAATGCAAGAATTCATAAACCTAAAACAAGGGGGTATGAGTGTGAAAGAGTATTCCCTTAAGTTCACCCAACTATCCAAATATGTTCCAACCATGGTGGCGAACTTGAGGGCTAGAATGAATAAGTATGTGATGGGAGTGTCTGACTTGGTAGTCGATGAATGTCGTTCGGCAAGGCTTATTCCAAGTTTGAATATTTCAAGTCTTATGGTTTATGTCGAACAAATTGAGGAGAAAAAACTCAAGCGAATGAATATGGAGGTGAAAAGAGCTAGGTCCAATGAACAAGGTCAGCCAAGGTTCAAAATGAGATCTTCCAACCAAGATTCTTCTAACACTCCTAGGGTTAAGCAAGAGAAAGGTAGTGGACCTCAATTTCCTAAACCTATTTGCACCAATTGTGGAAAGAAGCACCATGGGAAGTGCCTAGCCGGTACGGATGGTTGCTATGGTTGTGGGAAGAGTGATCATCAAATGAAAATTTTCGCTACACTCACGTCCAAAGAAAGAGGGGCCAAGCCAGCTTTTCATAATAGTACGATTCATATTCCTCCAAATTATGGTCGTTTCTATGCACTCCGGTCTAGAGAGGACAAAGGAGCCCTTCCGGATGAAGGCACTGGTATGTTGATAGTTCCTTATGGTTGTGAATGTTTTATTAAGGTCCTTATGTTATTTTCATGTTAGCCTTAGTATGGGTTTGCTCCCAAGGGGAGATGGTATGTTTAGAAGGCAAGGTTGTTGAGAGTTCAAATATCCTTTTGTCTTTCTTCTATTCCTATTCAAGCTTGAGACTAAGAGTTCCTTGTGACTTGTTTCATGTTTTGGAGTCATGTGTGATTATGTGTTTTCCATGGTCTCCTTATGTTATGCATGTTCTTGATGAATTCATGTTTAATGCGAAAATGAGTTTTCATGATTTATGTTCCTTATGTTGATGTGCATTTAGTATGAGTTGCCTATATGCTTCATGAGATGAATTGTTGAACATGCTTAAATGTGCTTTTGAGAGTAATTGCATATTTTGCTTCATGATATTATGATGAGCATGCTTTGAGATGGAGAAGGTAATTCCTCCAATGATATGAGAAATGTTGAAGTTTTCATGCATAATGAGCATGTAGATGTAGTTCCTACTTCCTTGTGTTGCATTGAGTCTATTGAGATGAAGTTGATGTTTCCTCCTTGTTTTGTGCATTGTTATGATGTATAATGCATGATGGGCTGCTAGTCTTGAGTCTTTATTTCTGTAAGGTGTTTATAAGTGTCATTCGAGGACGAATGTTCCCAAGGGGGAGATAACGTAGCGACTCGGAAAACTAGTAGGTGAAACTAGAGCCTTATGTATAAGTTGTTGAATTTGATGTGGGGTTTAATGTTGCAAAATGGTTTCCTGAGATTAGGTTGAGGGGTTAAACGTCAAGGTACGACCCACCAAGTGAACATCAAGGGTCCTTGAGGAGGACCCTCAATCCTAACCCCCAAAGCTCCCCAAATCTGCCAAAGCTGCCAAAATAGGGCCACCTACAAATGGCACCTACGGCCAGTAGGTGGACCCACACCCCGTAGGTGGGGATCGTGGGTCATGCCCTCAAAAACAGGTTGCAGTCCACCCACCCACGGACCTGCAGGACAGAGCGTGAGTGGACTCATGGTCCGTGGGTCAAGGGACATGAGTCACACCTGTAGAATCTGCCTAGGTTCGACCTTAGGAGGGACAAGTTGGTAAATTCCAAATTAATTAATTAATAAATTGGGATGGTTTATATTGTTTTATTTCACTTATTTAGGACCTTTTGAACTATTAACTACCCTTTTTCAATTCATAATACCCAAACCCAAATAGTAACCAACTCCTCTCAAAATAATTCTCTCTCTAAAACCTCCATTGAAGAAGAAGAAGAAGAAGTCAAGGTCTAGTGCTCAAGGACTCAACTTTTCCACTCAATTTCATGAGGAATGTTCAATTAAGGTATGGTAGTTTTGATTCCAGGTTAACTTTCCATCCATGAAGTCCTCAAACCTTCAATTTCAAAGTTGGAAATTCTCCAAAACTAAGGGTTTTCATTCTAAGTCATGGATTCTTTCTCAAAATGTTTTCAATGGTTTAATAAGAATTTATTAAGATTGAATTTCTATTTTATGGTGGTTTTAAGATAAAACACCCCATGAATCCATGATTTCCCCATAACCCTAATTTTATGGCTATGTGATGTGGATGAATTGTAGTAAGATGAATGTTATGTAATTGTTCTTGTAATAGTTTAGCTACTTGAATTACGTCATTATTCATGCCTAAATTATAGTAATTCTAGGTGTGTTGGTGAATTGTGAATGATGGCCTTGAAGGGCATAACATGAAGATTGATGTATAATCATGATGCTTAGGTATATGC
Source organism: Solanum bukasovii (assembly GCA_029582585.1). Lineage (NCBI taxonomy): Eukaryota > Viridiplantae > Streptophyta > Magnoliopsida > Solanales > Solanaceae > Solanum > Solanum bukasovii. Next base: position 20,863 of record JAJOOI010071633.1, read on the forward strand.
TTTCTGATTTCAATGAAAGTAATGTGATCATGATTACAATGCAATTGTGATATTATTGAAAGGATATTCTCAATTATACACTTGTGAATGATGATGATATATTGTGAAAGGTTTCTTTAATGTAATGTTATACCTTGAATTAGTAGGCTTAGGGCATCCTCTTCTTGTGTAATTGAAGGTAACGTTGATTGATATATCTTGAATGGGTAGGCTTAGGACATCATTTTCATGTATGTAATAATGAACTATGAATCGATAGGACAATGGCATTCCTTTCATAAATGACGAATGAAGTATTCTAAGGCTTTGTGTTAAATCGATAGGCCAATGGCATTCCTTTCATAATGAGTCAATGAACTATTGAAATGATGAATCTTGAATTGATAGGCCAATGACATTCCTTTCATGTGTGTAATAATGTACCTTGAGTCAATAGGCCAATGGCATTCCTCTCATGTGTAATAATGTTAATGAGAATGAACTACTCTATGGGAATTTTAAGCTTCAGAGTGGATATGGTAAGGTGAAAGCTCTCCCTACGATAGGTCGTGTTTAAATGAACATCTTTCTTATCCCATAACTATGTGCCGACATAGGATATTAGCTAGTGGATCCACCTAAGTTAAAATGTTACCGGTCCTACTTAGGCAAGTAGACTAACCCTTTACGGTGTTGGATAGACACCGTATTCCATGAGTTTCTCACATGGTCTATGTCGGTTAATGCTTATTTCCATCATGTGAGTTATGTGTTGTGGTTACTTAAGAGGTTCTATGAAGTGTGGGTGGTAGTTTGGGATGTCATCCATGCATTGCACGGGTAGGCTTTGAGAATGTCATGGTGTGTTCCTCAAAGGATGATGTCTAATGAAATGAATATGCTCATAATGATGCTAATGAGAATGTTGACTTAAAGGCTTAATGTAATGATGAATGCTTAACTTGGAAATGTTATTATGAGATGCTGTCCTTTTAATGCCCTATTAAATGTGAATGTTCCTTGCCTGTGATTATTGACTAAAGAGGAGAATGAAGAATGGTAAGTATGTTATGGTGACCTCAGAGTGGTACTAGTATGAATGGTATTATGGGATGACATTCATACATTGCACAAGTATAACTTAGGGTTACATTCATGATGGTTCTATTATTTTCTAATGACTTACATGATGAATAGGCTTATGTCTTGTATGTTTATAATAAAGATGCATGATGATTCTCAAACTTGACATATAGCATGGTTTTCAACCAAAATGTCCTTTTTAGCATGATTTTTGCATGGCTATCATACTTAGTACATATTTGTGCTAACCCATATTTCTTCAACATTTTTCTACAAAGTGTAGGTTCTGGCGTTTGAGGTGATTCCTTCTAGTTCAAGCTTGGATTGACTATTCTCCAAAGTTTCTGGTATGTCCTCATGGATCCATAGACAAGGGCTATGTTTTAGTTTCATTCCTTTTATTGTATTAGACTTTCAGATTTCCTATTGCAAGGGCTGTGATCCTATTTTGAGTCTTCGAGTTGTATTAGATGGCCATGTGAGACTATGTCTAGATTTCTGCTGTTTTAAATAAAGATTTTCGATTGTATGGATTAAAAGTTTTAAATTCTGTACCATTTTTATTTTGTGATATGTTATGAATGCTATGAGGCTTGTATGAGGCTCTTCGGAGTCTTGTATGCCATGTCACATCCGGGGTGTAGGCTCAGGTCGTGACGGTCCTACTTTACGAAAAGGTGTTCCGCTTTACAGAAAATTAAAAATCTCTTTCTATGATTCATTGCTTAAAATATTTCTTCATAAATGAACTGGATTTTCATTTTAGATGTGACTATGCTTTTTTAAAAATTTGACTATGCTTTCTCAAAGTTGAGATATATTTTCTTTCAAGATGAACATACTTTCTTTAAAAACTATATGCTTTCTTTTGGAAATATGCATTTGAGGTAAAGTAAACTTTCTTGAAACTCTTTTGGAAATAATGTACTTGAATGAAATAATATACTTTCTTGAAACTCTTTCTGAAATAATGAACTTGAAAATAGATATAGTTTGTTGAACTTTTTCTTGAAATACTTTTCAAAAACTTATAATAATCTTTACTCATGAAAATAATGCAAATGAAATGCGATGTCGTAATTTCCAAATAACCTAAGATAAGAAGGGTCCACATGGTAGAACAAACATGAACCATATATCAAATATCCTCAATGATATAAATGATAATAATTTAAATTATAAGATCAAGAAGCGACAATTGAAAATAGAGAGAATTAGAAATCATAGACTTTGTGTAACATCTCGCAACTAGATATAACTAGAAGGAAGTTTAAAATCTGGAATTAGTTACTTTTGGAAAGAATGAGCAAATCTTAAAAAATTTAAGCAAGTTAAAGTGAGTTTTTGGTCAACTTTAAATGGCCATAATTCCTATATTAGGATGAGTTAGGTGTGATTCAAGATATGGTTGGAAATCCCTTAGAATGATCTTTCCAACGCCGCCAAGTTTGCGCGATTCCGAGTTCGTATAAGTGAGTTATGCCCTTTGGAAGTTGGGTTATTGGATTAAGGAAATGTCCAATCCGGATTTATGAAGGGTAATTTAGTCTTTTCCTTACCTAAATATTCTAATTCGTTTTTAGGAGCTTAATAGGGATAAATTCAGATTTTAGTCAATTTTAGAAAAGGGAATTTCACGCTAGGGCTTGGACAAAGAAGAAAAGAGGAGAAAGGAGAAGAAGAAGCAAGATTCATCAAGATTGTCGAGTTTAACTTGTCGAATTCGTCATGGGTGATCCCTACAAGGTATTATAACGTTGGGTTCATTCACCCACTCGCCAAACATGTTTAGTTAAACGCAATTCGTCCTAAAAGAATTTGAAAGTTGGTGTTCTTGACATGAATTCTGGAATTTGAATGTTGTTCTTGAATTGGGTTGAATTGTGGAATTTCTGAGACCCTTATGTTATGTTTTAGGGTTGTTTTGAGTTAGGTTCTTTAGTATATATGCTGGGCATCGGGATCTAAAATGAATTTGAGAAAGATAGTCGAGTTTAGGCAAATTGGGCCTGGAAAATGAAAAAGGAAAACGTCGAGTAGGGTTCCCGAAATAAGACCGCGTCGCGGACTTGTTCCGCCAGTGAGCAAATCTTTCCTCCGTGTCGCGGAAAGGACGCGGACTCCTCTGTCTCAAAATTTAATTTCTTGAGTATTTATTTAGGAGGATCTCCGCGTCGCGGACTTGTTCCAAGATGGTGATTTCGTAACTTTTCTCAAGTTTAGCTATTCGAAATCATTCCTAAACATCAAGAGACCTTTCCTATCACAAATCATAATCCTTGAATCCATAATTCAATTCAAGGAAAGTTAAGAGTCAATTCAAGTGAAGTTAAGAGTCAAGTCAAGTGAAGTCATCAAAGTTTTCAAGGGTCTTTTACAAATGCTTCAACTTTGTTTTAACACTAAAAGTTTCAAGTTAAGCTAAGACTAAAGAGTTGAGTTCATTTCTCAAAGAAGCTATAAGGGAACTAAGTATTCCCTAAGAGTTTATAAATGTTTTCACATTTGAGCAAGAAAAGGGAACATTGATTCCAAAAAGCTTTTAAGCTAAGTTTTGAGTAATTATCTCAGACCAAAGAAAGAAGTTGTTTTAAAAACATATGAGCTAAGTATATTTTGTGAGTAGTATTGAGCACCGATATGGGGATGCGAGTTCATATTAACTCAAGTCTCCATAAGCCATGTAGCCATCATGGGTATTAATGGGTCATACTTTTTAGATGATGACATAAGTTAAGCTAGTGGATCCACTAAGTTAAGCGTTCTATATGACAACAAAGTATAGGACAGTTCTGGCAGTGTGGGCAAGACGTTGTATCACCACTTAGGCTCATAGTGGTGGTTGTCAGTTAGAGAACTTCCATAGAAACTATATTACTTTATTATACGAGTAAAGTTGAGTTTATTATTGCATTTCTTTATCAAACTAAGTTGCTTTTACGTGTTTTACAAAGCTTTTCATATATTGCATGTGTTTCATTGCTTTGTTTTGAGTTAAGTATTCATGAGTTGAGAAGAGCCAAGGTAAGTATTTCTTTCAGATTCCTTTCAAGCCTAAGTTGTGTTTAGCATTCCAACTCGCATACTCGTACATTCAATGTACTGATGCCAGTTGGCCTGCATCGTATTATGATGTAGACTCAGGTAACCAGGATCAGCATCCAGCGACTCGTTGATCACGTTTAGTACTCAGAGTCAGTTAGTGAGCCTCCTTACATTCTAGAGGACTCTTTTATCATTTGCTTTCTAGTTTTCAGTTTTTAGGATGATCGGGGGTCCTGTCCCGACATCCCTCTTTGTTTTAGAGGCTTCATAGACAGATAGTTTTAGTTCTTTAGTCTTGTTCATTTTAGTTGTATACGCTTAAGACTCGAGTTGCCATTTTTGGCTAAGTTATTATCTTTTAAGTTATTGTATGAGCTTTATCTCTTGTGTTTAAGTCTTCCGCTAAGTTAAGTAAGCCAGGCCAAGGGTTAGCTTGGGACCAGCAATGGTGTTCGAGTGCCAGTCCCGCCCAGGGTGTTGGCTCGGGGCATGACAAACTTGGTATTAGAGAACATAGTTCAAGAGTCCTAGGGAGTCTATGAAGCCGTGTCTATAGAGTCCTAGTTATCGGTGTGAAGCGCGCCACATCTATAATTAGGAGGCTGCAATATTTAAGAAAATTTCTCACTTTTTTCACCCTCATTTCATGCGTTAGAGTTTGATCTCTAAAAAAATTCTTCTAATTGGTGCTTGCGCGTGTTTTCAGATAATCATGCCTCCACGAAGAGCTATCAAAGGTCATCTTGCGAGACACAATGTTGAGGAACAATAGTTACCTAATGCACCTGAAGTGCAACCTCAAGGGGAAGTTACTAATGTTGAGTTCAGAGAGGAAATCAGGATGCTGAGTCAGGTTATGACTAACCAGGTTGGTCAGCAAAGGAGAGCTCGACATGAAGGAGCTGACACTTCAAGGATTCGTGAATTCTTGAGGATGAATCCTCCAAGCTTCACTGGTTCAAGCACTACTGAGGATCCAGAGAACTTTATTGAGGAGCTGAAGAAGGTATTTGAGGTTATACATGTGGAAGATACTGAGCGAGTTGAACTAGCTGCATATCAACTGAAGAATGTTGCTAGGACTTGGTTCGACCAGTGGAAAGGGGGTAGAGCTGAGGATGCACCACCTGCGAGTTGGGCCTGTTTTAAGGAAGCTTTCTTGGGGAGTATCTTTCCCTGAGAATCGAAAGAGGCCAAGGTACGTGAGTTCCTCACACTTAAACAGGATTCTCTAAGTGTTCATGAGTATGGGTTGAAGTTCACCCAACTATCCCGTTATGCTTCGGAGATGGTTGCGGACATGAGGATTAGAATGATCTTGTTTGTTGCTGGGCTGTCTTGTTTGTCGAGTAAGGAAGGTAGGGCTGCAATGCTAATCGGGGATATGGACATATCAAGGTTGATGGCTTATGTGCAGTAGGTTGAGAAAGAGAAGCTGAGGGACAGAGAAGAGTTCAAAAATAAGAAAGCTAAGACATGAAATGAGTCTGAGCAGCAGAAAGGTAATGAGAACCGTTCGTCCTTTCAACAAAAACAAAAGGGACCTGCTCCATCATCTGCTAGTACACCTGCACCTACAAACAAATGTGAGTATAATGGCCAGAATTCGAGAACTTCAGGGGTAGACCTGCACAGTCTCAGGGTAGTGTGGGACAAGGAGGTAACTTGGCTCCTGCATGTGGTAAGTGTGGTAGAACCCACCCAAGTAAGTGTCGTGAGGGCCAGACAGGTTGCTTCAAGTGTGGACAAGAGGGTCACTTCATGAAGGAGTGTCCTAAGAGCAAGCAAGGTAGTGGAAATCAGGGCAATAGATCCCAATCTTCATCAGTTGCTCCACCAGACAGGGCTGCACCTAGAGGTGCTACTTCAGGTACTGGCGGAGGAACAAATCATCTTTATGCACTTACCAGTCATCAATAGCAAGAGAACTCTCCAGATGTTGTTACTAGTATGATCAAAGTCTTTGCTTTTGATGTTTATGCTTTGCTAGACCCAGGAGAAAGTTTATCTTTTGTAACCCCTTATGTTGCAAATAAGTTTGATCTTCCTGAGAAACTTTGTGAACCCTTTTTTGTATTCCTACACCTGTTGGGGAGTCTATTCTAGCTGAGCGAGTTTATCGTGATTATGTCATTTCCATCAATCACAAAGACACCATGGCTAATTTAATTGAGCTAGACATGGTAGATTTCGATGTCATTCTAGGTATGGATTGACTTCATGCCTGTTATGTATCAATAAATTGTAGAACTCTAGTTGTCAAGTTTAAGATTCCTAATGAGCCAGTCATAGAGTGGAATAGTAGTTCAGAAGTGCCTAAGGGTCGTTTCATTTCATACCTTAAGGCGAGAAAGTTAGTTTCAAAGGGCTGTATCTATCACTTACTCCGAGTTAATGACTCTAGTGTTGAGATATCTCCCATTCAGTCAGTTCCTATAGTAAGAGAGTTTCCAGAAGTCTTTCCTGATGATCTACCCGGAGTCCCTCCTAAGAGAGAAATAGACTTCGGCATAGACACCATTCCAGATACTCGTCATATTTCTATTCCGCCATATAGAATGACACTAGCAGAGTTGAAAGAGCAGTTGAAAGATCTCCTAGATAAGGGTTTCATTCGACCAAGTGTCTCACCTTGGGGCGCTCCGATCTTATTTGTGAGAAAGAAAAATCGTTCCCTTAGGATGTGTATAGACTACTGCCAATTGAACAAGGTTACCATCAAGTACAAGTATCCTCTTCCAATGATTGATGATCTTTTCGATCAACTTCAGGGTGCCTCTTATTTTTTGAAATTAGACCTCAGATCTGGCTACCATTAGTTGAAAGTAAGGAAATGTAATATTCCCAAGACAAAATTCAGGACCCGTTATAGTCATTATAAGTTTATGGTCAGGTCATTCAGTTTGACTAATGCGCCTGCAGCATTCATGGACCTTATGAATAGAGTGTTCAAACCTTATTTAGATATGTTTGTTATCGTTTTCATTGATGGCATACTAATCTATTCAAGGAATGAAGAAGATCATGTTAGTCACTTCAGAATAGTTCTTCAGACTTTGAAAGATAGAGAATTGTATGCCAAGTTCTCTAAGTGTGAGTTTTGGCTTGAATCTATGGCATTCTTAGGCCACATTGTGTCTGGAGAGGGAATTAAAGTTGATACTCAGAAAATTGAGGCAGTGCAGAATTGGCCTAGACCCACATCTCCAACTGATATTAGGAGTTTCTTGGGTTTGGCTGGCTATTATAGAAGGTTTGTAGAAGGGTTCTCATCCATTTCGTCTCCTTTGACCAAGTTGACTTAGAAGATAGTTAAGTTTCAATGGTCTGAAGCTTTTGAGAAAAACTTTCAGGAATTGAAAAAGAGGTTAACTACTGCCTAAGTATTGACCTTACCAGAAGGTACTCAAGGTTTTGTAGTGTATTGTGATGCATCTAGAGTTGGTTTGGGTTTAATATTAAAGCAGAATGGAAAGGTTATAGCTTATGCCTTTAGACAATTGAAAGTTCATGAGAAGAATAACTCAACCCATGACTTAGAGTTGGTTGTTGTAGTATTTGCTTTGAAGATATGGCGTCATTATTTGTATGGTGTTCATGTTGATGTATTCACTGATCACAAGAGCCTTCAATATGTGTTCACTCAGAAAGAGCTTAATCTCGGACAAAAGAGGTGGTTAGAGATACTCAAGGATTATGACATGAGTATTCTTTATCACCAAGGTAAGGCTAATGTTGTTGTTGATGCCATGTTGATGAGTCCACAAATTGGACTCATTTAGGGCTTTGTTTTAATGGAAATAGTGTCCTTGAATGCTTGTTTTACCTCAATACCTGATTAATATGCTAAAGTTTGAGGTATTTGAAGGTTTAGTGGAAGCATGGACACTTAGGCGCAAAACAGAGAAAATAGGGCTAAAAAGAACAAGAAATGGAATCCTACGGATCACCGAGTTTAACTTGGTGAGTCGCCAAAATGACATAAGCCGCCCTTCGTTACAGTACGCGAAGCCTTGAAGGAAGTAGATCAAAAGGCGAGGAAATAAGCAGTCGGCGGGTCGCCGATCAGTTCCGCGAAGCTGTACTGTACTACCCAATGATCCAGAATGCAAGGATGCTAAAGGCAAGACACTGAAGGCGATGAGCTGACCAAAGGGCGGATCACCGAGTTTATCGACGATCTCGACTAATGTCGCCGAACAATCCTCCGCAGCACAATCTGTGAAAACTATAAATACTATTTAGAGTTGTAGTCTTAGGGTAGTTTGGAGTGTGGAACAATTATTATTTTTATTTTCTCTTTAGAACATACTTTAGCTAATATTTTTTTCTCTCAAGTTTGGAGAGGGTTTTGTGGAGACTTGAAGAAATGAGTTCTTCTTCCTCAAGTTGGAATTGGGTCTTCTCTATTCACTTCCCTTTGCTTAATTCAAGGTTTAATTTCTTATACCTAGTTGAATGTTTTATCATGTTAGGTATAATTTCTTATTTCTTGATGTGTGGCTAAAAACCCCATTCTTGGGGTGTGATTTAGCAATTATGGGTTGATATTCTTGTTGGGTCTTTCTTGCTGACAGGTTAGATGTATGTTAATGGTGTTTTCACCTAGTGGTTGTGGTTTAATCTAAAGGGTTTGTAGTTGCAAATACAAAGTCATCCATGTGTTTCCGGCTTGCCCTGAGAGGGAGGTCGCGAAACCAAAACCACTAGACTAATGGCCTAAGGAGTAGGTCGACATGAGGTTCAGCCTTAGAGGGTGAGCCCTAGTCCCATATCCTAACACTCAGCTCAAGAGAGTGAGTGGGGTAAGGCGTAGGCTGGTCTTCATGCGGCAAATGGGTGTCCGAGAGGAACACATTTGAAACGGGGTAAGTTGCCCGAAAGGAAAGTTATTTCCATTTAAAGCTTAGTCTAGTCACTATTATCTTGCAAATTTCCTATTGAAAACATGTACCCAGTGATTTATCTCAACTTGTATTGCGGTCACATCCGAAGAACCTTTCCCCATACTTGATTTTCTTGTTTATTTTGCCGTTTTAGAACTTGTTACAAAACCCCCATTTGATATTTGACACTTTCGTGTCACCCCCTTTAATTTACTATGTCTTTCATCGCAAATGTATTTAGCTACGACTAATTCAAATGAAATTCTAATTGGCTATTTATTCTCAAAACCGCTCCCTTGGGACACGACTCCAACCCTCGGTTGGGTTACTATATTATCAACGATCGTAGACACTCATACCGTAGGTTAGTGTCGTTGGTCAGGATAAGCATCACTTGAGCACATTGTCTATGGGTAGTACTGTCCATGTTGAGGAAGAAAAGAGAGAGTTAGCGAAAGATGTGCATAGTTATTTTAATAGAGTAAGCTATTTTAATAATTCCAAGAATCCATCTCACAACACACCTTCAACCTTTGACATTCAAAAACCACATGTTCACGCTAAGATCATTTTCGGGAGTTCTACTCGCTCGAATTCAATTCTGTAAAGTCGTACGGGTTCCTTAATGTCTTAGCTATCTATTCATGTAATCAAAATCATAATTAAATCACCCAGTTGTTACCTGATTTTCCTAGACGTTTCTGACTCTAATTTCGTCCAAATCTGGACTAGGTTAGGAAATTCCAAGTTACTACCAAAAGTTTTTTGACCCCAATTCTTTCTCCATTGACTTTTCCCTAACGACGGAAATCAGGTCGTTACAATAGATACAAATTTACCCATCACTCGTCTCTGAGTGATCAACTAGGGAAAACTGGCTAAAGTAAGGGTAGAGTAGTACTTGAATCGCTAAACAACAGGGGATACTTGTCTCGCATGTCCTTAGCTTGCGAACATCGCGATCAAGAATTTCAACTGGTTCTTCTTTATACAGAAGGTCTTGTCTAACACAAATGAGTCTCACTTATGATATAATCTTCTTCCCCAAATCAACCAATTGAATACCTACACATCCTCCCATACAATGCCTCCATGAAGTCATCACAATACTCGACTGATAATTATTGTTGTATGTACACTTAACTAACAACAAAGTTATTCCCTATAACCACCGAAGTTAATCGTTCACATGTCTGCAACATGTTATCAAGGACTTTGACACAACATTAGGACGAATCCTTTCTCACATAACCCTGATAAAATTCTAAATCAATACTCGCTACAATTAGAAGTGAACCTGAACCAACCAACACACACTCATAATACCCAAACCATCATAGTCATTATCAACATATCCATCTCACAATATAAATTTCCATAACCTTAAGTTATAAAAATTGATCTTTAAACATCAGATGCTCATCGAGGGATATGTCCAAGCATACAAACCCTTTAACCACACTATCAAATGCTAGATTTACCAATTATGATTGTAGATTACCCTTAAGATCATTAGAAGTGGACCTAATAGTCCCCACATTCAACCACACACAATCCATACATGACCTCGACGACTAGATGAATATTAAGATTGTTGAACGACCTTGATTACGCAGGGTAGCTCTTCTATGGATTCGCATAAGCAAGTGGTACACGTAGAACCACTGAAATACTTAACAACTTCAAGACGACACCAAATATGTCCTCTAAAATAACCAAATCTTCCCGATCATCCCACTCAACCAAGAGAACGTCGCAGGATCAATACACCTGATCCACCACTAGAGATCCACCCATAAAATTGAAAACACACGTGAGCATAGCTAGTGAATCATACTCACAACCGTGTACAAAAAGAAATAGATGGTCAAGTAAGAATTTTATGGAATAAATATTGAACAACACCAAAGGTTTTCCTCTGAAGAGTCGATACCAGTCATTTCCATTCAGTTGACTCTACATACTCTTCACATCATTCCAATGATGTCCACACTCTCAATACTGACAACCATCATGAACACTCCGACCATTTACCTTACTCTGAACCAACACTTTTGAAATGAAAACCTTTCTTAGATACTTTAACAATCAAAAGTAATAAACTTTACGACTCAACCCATGTGTAAGTCCTTTCAAATGTTCAATACCCAATACAATTGATCATTTCCTGCCTTACAAATTCATACCTTGACAAAATATATCGCTACAAATGTAGACATACAATGAAAAATCTGAATTGTAAATTCAGCCGTATAACATAATCCCCTTATTTATCATCATTAGCTTATACCTTGAGGATTTTTCTGAAATCCTGGATCTGCGCTTATCATTGATCACATCTCCATCGATCTTACAATATATTTTAGCTAAAATTTCAATCTTACTCCATACTAAACTCAAAACTAAACAAGGTGCTTATCATCACACTCGAGCTAATGTATGTACACACATTTCTCAAGTCCTTTCCAATAGTTTTTAACCAATCTGACGGACTTGTGACACTATTACCATAGCCACAACAAAACAAATGAGATCACGTGTCCCTGAACCCAATTATCTACCTCTCTAGGGATATTTCTTTAGCTTTCGCAACCAAATAAAATATTATTGTTCTAGCCTCTCTCTAAAGGTTGCACTACAATCCACTATATTTTCCTTCATTATAACTCTAGCTCTTTAACATTCTATTTGACTTGTGTCCCACCATCTCTTACAACTTTCCATACAACCACGTTACTCACCAATTATTAGAAAACCACGACCTTGGATACTCGCAAGTCGTAATTACTACACCAAAATTCACTTAACCCACAATTTATTATATAGTTGCATCCCATCACAATCTATCACGAACTCTTATTGCAATTATGCTCTGTCAGCCTTGACTATCACTACAAAGTCAACCTTTGTCATCAACATAATGCCTCAAACTCAGGTAAACTCATCAAATTCAAAGGACTAACCCAATTTTATACACACCTTCTTACTAAATACTTCAATTTCCTTCACCCAAGTATACTCAATGAGACTTTCTTTATCCATAAGCTTGTCATTCCGGTATCAATCCACTCTTTTATGACTTAATATAAATTCACCAGTCCTCTTACTATCCTTCTTCTTCTTAACAAACAAGACAGGAGCACCCCATGGGGAAGCACTAGGACGGATGAAACCTTTATCATGAAGCTCTTGGTTTTGAGCCTTACACTCTCTTAATTCTGCTGGAGCCATACGATACGAAGGGATGGAAATGGGGTGACTACCAGTTTCCAAGTCAATTCAGAAATCTATATTTCTATCCGGAGGCATACCAGGCAAATCTGTAGGAAACACTTTCTTAAACTCAGACACCACGGGAACAGACTCAATAGAGGGAGACTCAGCCCCAACATCCCAAACATGAGACAAATAAGCCAAACAACTCTGCCCTACCAGTTTCCTAGCCCGAATAAAGGATATGATCTTAGCTAGCTTAGGCTTGTACATCCCTTCCCACTTTAATCCTTCCTTACCAGGAATCTCTAGAGTTACCGGCTTAGTATTACAAGTAATCCCGGTATAATAAGGGGACAACCAAGTCATGCCTAATTATATCAAGTCATTCACATCCAACATAACCAAATCAACCCAAATCTGAAAATCCATAACCACAACAGGACAACACGATACACATGGGGGACTATGACTGACTCTTCAACTGGGGTAGAAACATAGATTGGGGCATCAAGTATATCACAACCACATCAAATCCTAAGGCAATTGAACTGACACATACGAATAAGTAGAACCCGAATCAAACAAAACTATAGCTATCCAGGCACAGACAAGAGTAGCACTTGCGACCACTGCATCACACCTTCAAACTCGCTCTTGCCCAGAAAAGCATAAAACTGAGTCCTGTCATCTTGACGGTCAACCTCTTTGCCTGGCTGCACTACTCCTTTACCCGCATTACCATTTTCCCAGCCTTCACGGTCTTGTTGATTTCCTCCTCATATGACCAGGTTCTACATAATTTTAACAAACTTTATAACTTATATTCTATTGATGAACACTGAATTAGGTCTTGAGGTTTAGTTCGGGTACGATTTGGGGTCCATAAATGTGACTAGGGGAAAGCAGGGAGGAGAGGGTTGAGGTTCTGTCTCGCCCTGTCCCGCTCTGGCGGGAGAAATCCTGCACAAGCGGTCTCGCCGTGGCGGGGAAAATCCTGCCCCAGCAGTCCTAACGGAAACAGAACCTCTGTCAACAATTTTTGGGGTTACTCTCTTTTCTATATTTCCCCTAGATTTCTCGGATATAACTAGGCATTTAAGAAAATCCCCTTAGTTAGGACAATGATTGTCTACCCCCAATCAACCCAACGAAGTACGCACTTTAGAATCCTTTTACATAGTTTCAACACTACCACACACATATCCCTAGGATACACCCAGACTCTCACACGGTTATCAATTCGTCACAATGCACGTTCAGATTTCTCACTTACGAACCACATCGTAATTTATCTAAACCCTTATACCTAATCTCGTGATGACTTTCTTTTCACAACACATTTCACGACACTCAAGTAGTTACAACTTGCAGACAAGTCCAAAATCTTTAATTAGTTAGTTCCATAGACGACCATTACTGATCATCTATGCCTTATACGACCCCTAAGGCCATATACCAATCAGAACCTTTTCAGTTCCAATTAACTTGCTTGTCTCCCTTCAGCCGAGACTACGGCGTCTAGTTCACTTTGTTGAGATAGCAATTGGAATCGAGAGATACCAATTGGACTCAACTCATACCACAAGCGACAATAGTAGCTAGCGAGCCCCACAAAACTACTAATTTCAATCAAAGAACTTGGTCAAACCCAATTCTTAACAGCCTCAATCTTTAACTGATGATAACCAAACCTAAATCAATCTTAGAGAAAACCAATGCACCTTGCAACTGGTCAAAAATGTCATCTATCTGAGGCAATGGATACGTGTTCTGAATGGTGACCCTATTCAAATGTTGGTAGTCTTTACACATTCTCTCTTGCTAGTGATGGTGTTACCACTTTTGTTGCTCTAGTTCGGACCATAGAGTGAAAGAGGAAAAACACCAATTTGTATCACCCAATACTAATTGGATTCAAGTCATAGCACGAAAGAAGTGAGTTTTTCCTAAAGTCCTATAGCCTCTCGAAGAAAGGTACGGACATCTTCGTACCATTCCGCAAGACTCTACTAGACTCATTTTGGTACAATAAGATCAGCGAACCTAGGCTTTGATACCAACTTTGTCACGACCCAGACCATCGTGATTGGCACCCACAATAACCCTCCGGTGGGAGAACCATTACTACAACCCAACTAAGTAGCCTTAACAAAAATACTACACATTTAAAGATACGGAAGCAGGTTTAAATGTAGAAATTATATGGAGTTCCCATAAACTCCAAAAGTTCAACTAACATCTAACAACTAATGCGGAAATACTCCTAGAACGTGAAAGTCATTGTACCAAAACTCTACTAACGACAAATCTAAGAACAAGGGATACAACCCCGAAACTAAACAAACACCTTAAAACAAATAGTTTGAGTCCGAAAAGAATGGACTTAAACAAGAGAGATCCAGGGCAGCCTGAAAGAATTGGCTCACCCTTGAATCCGGTCACGCTCACTAGTCACCTAGCTGAAGTCTATCAATAGCCGCCTGAAGATGCCTAGTACTCAACAAAGAACAACCAAGTGCAGTATTAGTACACAACCATAGTGTACTGGTAGGATCACGTGGCTATCCTAATAAGTGAAACACATGCAACTAACCACAATATTATAAACATGCATATACCGAACATGTACAATATTAGTCATCTTTTCAGGATCAATGTAGCATCCCACATACTCAATAACACACATTGGTTATCAATTTAGAGTAACATACAATCTTCCAATATTAATAATCATTAGATATGAACGTAATCATCACAAGTAGATACACAACACAATTCAACGGTCCTCTCACGGAACCCAATTCAATGGTCATCTCATGGAACCCATACCCAAACTATTAGCATGCCGGTACATGGTACCCGATCCAATGTTTATGCCGGAACGTGGCAACCAATCCAATGTTTATGTCGGAATGTGGCAACCGATCCAATGTTAATGCCGGAACGTGGCAACCGATCCCATGTTTATGTCGGAACGTGGCAATCGATCCAAGTTAGTGTGTCGGAACGTAACACCAGATCCATTTAACAAACCACAATCACAATCACAATGTATATTCTCACAATCATACAACAAGAGGTGATTCATGACATACAATTATTCAATTATCCTCATTTACGATTAAGGTGATCAATAATGCAACATTCACATACATACATGCATTATAATGAGCAATTACAAACATATATCACATCAACATGAAATCACAACCATCACCTACCTCAAACAAAGCTTGAGTCCCCTAAGAAACTTGATTCTTCCCTTTCCGAATTCGTTCCACTTGTTCTTGGTCTACAAACAATAATTATAACACGGGAATCAATAAATAATAACTAATTACACAAATTACTAACAATCCCATCAACCCTAGATCAAACCCTTGATCCCAATATGCCAATTAGGATTGTTCCCACCATAAATTCTAGATCAAAACCCTCCCCCTTCGAGAATTACCCATTAGATTACGTTCTACGGATCGAAAAACAGATTCGGGGAATGAAAATCTTACCTTTAGCCTCAAGAACGGTGGAAAACTATCAAAATAAAACATGGGTTCGTTCCTTAGCTATCAAGTTCGAAATTTACAAAATAAAACATTTTTGGGGGTTTAATTCCGACTTTAAGTCGCATCTGCCAAGCCATGGAGTCACTCGCCCACTATAGCGGCCCGCAGAAATCCCCGCCAAAGCGGCTTGCACGAAACATTGAGCTATTTTAATATTTCCAAGACCCTATTTCACAACACACCTTCAACCCTTGACATTCAAAAACCACTCGTTCACGCTAAGATCATTTTTGGGAGTTCTGCTTGCCCGAATTCAATTCTGTAAAGTCGTACGAGTTCCTTAACGTCTTAATTATGTATTTATGTAATCAAAATCATAATTAAATCACTCATTTATTACCAAATTTCCCTAGGCTTTACTGACTCCGATTTCATCCAAATCTGTACTAGGTTAGAAAATTCCAAGTTACTACCAAAAGTTTTCTGACCCCAATTATCTCTCCATTGGCTTTTTCCTAACGACGGAAATCAAGTCGTTATAGATAACATCGGCTTTAGGTATGTTATCATTGGTGATGGTTATCGTGGACATCGCCGGAAAATTTGTGTGAAGAACTGACGGAAAATTGAAGTTTGTTTCTAATAGGGTTGATTTTCAGACAAAATGGTGATTTTGAATTCGAATTTTTGATACATATGGATTCTGCTTCCTCTTTTAGTATTGGGTTTATTATCCAAATTAATTTCACCTACTGGAGATATGGTACCTTGTGTCTTTGATTTTGATGATGAAAACTTTCAACTTTCATGAAAATAGATCTAATCAACGAAACAATACGTTAGTCATGAAGAATTTGAAAGTGGAGAAGTCAAAAATAGGATGCATACTCGAGTTCTAAATCTACTGTAACGCTCAAAGAAAGAAGAATAAAGTTGGATCTGTCATTACACGATCATCACTACCAAAGATACTGATTTTCAATGTATCTCATTTATTTTTATTCTTAATTTAGTCTTTGTTAGTGTATTACTGCTCTAATACATCACTGCTACAATACATAATGTATCAAGTTTTATAGAACAGGCATTATGTATTTGTGGACACACCCATTTGAATGTTTTATTATTTTCAAGATACATTAAATTAAGTTTTAGAGTGTTTCTCTATAAACTTTGTTATTTTGAATTTAAATTTCAATATATTTTGTTTTTTTTAATCTCAATATGTATATTTTTCTTTATTTTTTTATTGTAATTATAGTGCTTGTGGTACACAACACAAAATATGATACTTTAAAGAATTATCTGATACAAATAAGTTTTATAAATTTAAGTATCACACAATTTTATCAGTCAAGACAATTTTATCATTCAAGAGGTTGTTTATTAAGTTATTAATACACTTGATATCTAACCACTGCAACATATATTTCAACATGTATCAATTACATAAATTAATGTATCAAATATATTATTTTATATTTGCTTTTATATGTGATACTTTAACATAAAATTATAGTAAATACAGTCGTTCACAATCATGATGTATAAGATACATTATTATCAAAATAAAAAAACATACATTATATAAACATTGTACCATATTTACAAAATTTAATAGTTTAACAGTGTGATTAAATCATTATCAAGCAGAAAATGTACACAAAGTTGAACAAATTTTATTTATTAATAGTAACACGTCAATATATTGGAAGTTGAATGTATTTTTAAAAAAATAAATGTATCACTTCTCTTTGGGTAAGAAAGTACCAGATCGCGTATTGTGACTTTCATGTCTATAATGTCCACAACAATTTGTGCTCGTAGTAGGCTTATAACTTGATTTTTTTTTCTTTCTTTTCGTGATCGTCCAGATATCCTTTTGTATCTAGGTGGCAAGACAATTTCTTTATCTGGTAATGGAACCATTGAATATTTCATAATTGCTTATTTATCTTTCAAGGCAAACAATGTATTTTTTTCTAAAATCATAGACGGAATAAAGACACTCAGATGATGCAATAACCTGTCAACATTAAAAAAAGATTAGTGATACATTCAATAAAATAGTTATTTCTATGTATCAGTCACAAACAATAACACAGCTAACTTATACTTAATATTAGATACAAAAAATAAGTATTAGTAGATACATACCCTCATTCGCGAACATTTTGATGTGTTTATAACAAATTGCATGTATAATGTATCATCTATAAAATACAATTTTTTCGCAAACACAATACGATGCATGAATATTAATGTATCATGATGTTTTATATCAAGAACACACCGACTCACAACTCTAAAAACTCATTACATATACGTCAAACTAGTAATGTATCAAGTTGTAACCATTAATGTATCATGACTTATATATCCACATACAAATTCAAATATAAAAAAATACTTATTAAAGCACAAATAAAAAAAATAACCTCGTCCGTTCTGAACCTGCTTCATACAAAACAGCAAGGGACCTGATCGATTGAACAATTGCTTTCTGAACCTGTTGATGTTTTGTTTGCTTGTATTTGCACTTATCTTGTAGGATTCGTTTCACTCTTGTTAGAAACATTTCAAAACCTAATTTGAATCGTGTAAGAGCATAGTTAGGAGTAACTTTGTGTCCTATAGTCAAAAGTCTATATTGATTAGAAATAGTTAATATAGTGGGCAGTGAGAGCATTGCTTTGGCTCATTTAAGTAATAGGGATATTACTTAGTTTGAGATTAGGAGGTTAATCTTGTGGTTGTAA
The DNA here is from genome assembly GCA_029582585.1 of Solanum bukasovii. Taxonomy (NCBI): domain Eukaryota; kingdom Viridiplantae; phylum Streptophyta; class Magnoliopsida; order Solanales; family Solanaceae; genus Solanum; species Solanum bukasovii. The sequence goes on from JAJOOI010071633.1 coordinate 39,337, forward strand.
TTTGTGTTTCACTTTTGCTTGAGAATATTAGTGAAAACAATTTGAAAAATCATGTGTGACAGGTCGTTGTTTTACTCCCTTGAGCAAGGAGGTTTCTAAGTAAAATCTTGTGTCTTTACTTACTTCCAGCATTTACTTTCAGCACTTAGAACTGTTGAACGACCTGGTCCTGTGATCATTAGTGGATGCATACATTCCATCAATTGGTATTAGAGCGCTGACATCTATCTGGTTAACACAAAGAGAAGAAAGATCCTGAAGGAATGACTGTTCCACCGAGCCTGGAAGAAGGTCAGTCCACCACTCGTCCATGTCGATTCAACGGTAAATTCTATGGATGCTGGAAGACACGGATGCATGATTATATTAATGCAGAAGACACTGAGCTAGCTATGGGATGTGATACTTAACGGACCATACGTTCCCACCAAGGACGTGAAGGAAGGAGAGCTGACTAAAGTGATTCCCAAAACAAGAAGGGAATATGATAAAGCAGACATGAAGAAAATCGAGAAGAACAACAAAGCCAAGAAGTTGCTAGTCAGTGGGATTGGTCCTAATGAATACAACAGGATTTCTGCCTCTGAAATCGCAAAAGAAATTTGGGACTACCTCAAAACAGCCCATGAAGGAATAACTCAGGTCAATGAGTCAAAGGTAGACATACTGACGAACCAATATGAGAATTTTAGCATGAAAGAAGGTGAAACCATCCATGAAATGCATACTAGGTTTACCTCCATCACAAACTAGCTAAGGTGCCTTGGTGAACCCATTCACCCAAGAAAACAAGTTTGAAAAATTCTCAAGGTTCTTCCCAAATCATGGGAAAGCAAAGTGAACGCCATCACTGAGGCCAGAGATATAAAAGTTCTCACCATGGATGAGCTGATTGGAAAATTGCAAACCTATGAGCTAAATAGGCAGTAAGGTTAATCAGTGAAGGAAGGAAAGAAGGAGAAATCAATGGCACTAAAGATCTCCCAAAATGATGTGTTTGAGGATGAGGATGGGATGACTTATCTGACTAGAAGATTCCAGAAGATAGTCAAAAAGCATGGCAGATTTCAGAAGAAGTGGACTACCAACAAAACAGCAAACGCGCCAACGACCTCTGCCACAAATGTGGAAAGACTGGCCACTTCATGTGGGATTGTCAAAGCCAAAAGCATGAAGTTCAGGACTTCAAACCACGACGAAGAGACCAGGTCCCTAACCATGCTAAAAGAAAGGTCAATGCAGATCAAGTTGTGAAGAAAGCCTTTGCAGTATAGGGAAATGCCTCTAGCGACTCTGATGAGGATGAAAATCATGAAGATATCTCGATGATGGTGGTCAATGATGATGAGACTATTTTCAACTCCATATTCTCATTGATGGTGAAATCTGATGATGAAGACGACAAGGATGAGGTAACTATTTTTTATCTCAAAAACGATTTAGACACCTTGTCAATTAAGAGATTGAGAAAACTTGTTGTTTTACTGATTGACTCTGTAGATGAAATAACCAATGAAATTATAATGTTGAGTGAAAAACTGAGTTTGTGTGAAGATGAAAAAACTGCATTATGTCTCAAATGTCTGAAATGGGTGTTAGGTTGAGTATTCTGGAGACTGAGAGTTTTCAACTTGAAGAGGAACCTAGTACCTGTGAGGGTGGAAAAAGAAAACTCAGTAGTCTTGAGCTTGAGCTACATGAAAGTCTTAAAGTGTCTGAGTCCAAACTAGCTGCCTCTCTTCAGAGAAATCCACAACTAGTAAAGGACCTAAGTCAAGTCAAAGAAGAGTTAAGTCACTCCCTGAAATGGACTGACTCATCTAAGATTCTTTCAAACTTAGCAAATCAGAAACTCAACAACAAGAAGGGCCTAGGGTGTAGAAAGATAGAACCTCCCAACAACCCTCATAGCAAATATGTGTCAGTCTCTGATAATCTATTGTGCACCCAGTGTGGAAGAAATGGTCACCTGAAAAGAAATTGCGAGCTCTTAAAAGGGTAAAAGAAAATCAAGAGAACATCTTTAAATAAAAAAGGGAGGAGGTAGAAAAGAAGAATGTACCTGGTCCTAGGTATCACTTTAGCAAGAACACGTTGCCCCCTTGGACAAGAAGTTTTTTCTAAGTCAAAAAATGAGTTTTTAAAGCAAAAGGCAAAAGATAACAGCTATCTAAATTAAATTTCTCGATAGTATTAAAAAAAAATTGTTGGTAGAATAGTGTTAGAAGATCAAAAGATTGCATGAGATTAATCATCTGCAAACTGTAGTGCAATATTAATGTTTCTTCAATTAAAAACTTGATAGGAGATTATTTACTTTTTGTACCAAAATAGCGTGAGATTAATTTTGACTGAAAGGGAAAAAAATCCTTTCAACTTTTTACTTTGCCTTTTGAATCTCTTGATAATTATAATGAATGTGTTCAAAATATTATATTAGATTTTTATTCACAAGCACTTTAAACTAATTATTTACTTATAAATATTAAAATTAAGGTGTAAAAAGCCTTATTTTTATATTTTGTAAATCAGAATATTTATGAATCTAATTACTATTTTTATATAGAATTTAATTGTCTGTTCATACATAACTTATCCACCATTAATCTAATGCTATATGTTTCACCTCTTTTTTTTCAATTCTTCTCCTAAAAAATGAGAGTACACATTCTACCACATTCATTCTTAAAGATTAAAGTTAATGTACATGTAAAATAACAAATACAAAGAACCAAAAAAAAAAAAGAGAAAGAAACACATGAGTAAGACAATTTGACATTTCTAAACTGAAACAAAACTAACGTAATAAATAGTCTATATTTGTGCATACAAAATAAAAATATGAAATTAAAGTAAGTTGCTAACAAAGCAACAATTCATTTATAGAAAGAGAGATAGAAATGTCTTATTATAATTCTAATTACTACAAATAAGTATAAAACTAACACATCAAACTCTGATGATTCAATAATTGAATTCTTGTATATTTTCGTGACTATATAAGGGGATTCACAACTTTCACCACAAATTGTGACATTATTTTACCAGTTTAGAGCTCCTACACACAAGAATTGTAGGAGTAGTAAATAAAAGTTTTTCTTGAAAAAGTTAAATTTATAGGAAGAAAATTGTAAAAACATGAAAAGTCACAAGGAAATTTGAAAGGTCAAATACTATTAAAATAAATATAAAAAAATAAAGCATGAAATTTAACTTTAAAAGATACATGTATCTACTTTAATTTCTTGTATTCAAGGAATAATTACTCATTTGTATTCTTTTTTTATTTGTGTGTAAAATTTGAAAAGTCAAGATTAATAAATGAGAATAACAAGATCAAATATATGAAAATTATAAAAGTGAGCTTTTACATGAAGATGCATGTGTAAATTTTTTTGATGCAATTAATTATTTTTAGGAAGAAAAAAAGAGCAGGCATGTATTAGTAATGACCCTCCAGGTCATTTGTGTCTTACCTTCTGTGTGTTGTTTAGAGCGTTCCTGTAGCGACCCCAAGTCATTTATGATTTGCTGGGACTGACAGTTCATTCACCTGGTCGTTCGTTTGGTCTTGGTGCGAGTTTTTGTGTTTTGGAGCTTTTCAACCTTGAACGATCATTTTCGATCAAAAGTTCAAGAAGATGATATCGAAATCCAATTCTGATGATTCCATCAGCTCCGTAAGGGTCATTTTAGGTTAGTAGCATGGTCGACATGACTCCCGAGATTTTCAGTATGAGTTGGCGCAATTAGGCGTTTTAACTTTAAGTTTAAGCCTAAGCTTAACTTTGTTCAACATTCTGAGTAAACTCGAATGTCGATTTTGGTCTAGACTGACCCTTCTTTTGTGTCCCGAGGTTTTCGATATCTTTCCGAGCCCTTTTGTGGTTTTTTACTTAAAATGGCCTTTGGAAGTGGGACCCACTTTTTAGCGAGATGACCTTTGATGGAAATTTCGACTGCGCCGTTGAGTGTTAGCGGATGATGGTGGTCAGGCTACCTTAGATCCTGATGGAGTGTTGAAATTTGCCGGCCGCATCTGTGTTTCGAGAGTTGGAGATTTGATACAGTAGATACTTTCTGAGGCCCATGAGTCTAGATACTCTATCCATCCAGGCACATCGAAGATATATCGTGATTTGAGGCAGCATTACTGGTGGAGTGGCATGAGGAGAGATATTGCTGACTTTGTTTCCCGTTGCTTGTGCTGCCAGCAGGTAAAGGCCGAGCATTTGAGGCCTGATGGTGAGTTTCAGAGATTACCCATTCCGGAGTGGAAGTGGGAGCGTATCACTATGGACTTCATTGTGGGGTTGCCTCGGACTTTTAGAGGTGTTGACATCATTTGGGTTATCGTTGATCGATTGACCAATTCAGCACATTTTCTTCCTGTTCAGTCTTCATTTAGCGCCGAGAGGTTGGCTCGTATCTACATTCGGGAGGTGGTTCAACTTCATGGGGTGCCAGTTTCTATTATATCAGATCGGGGTTCTCAGTTCACGTCTAGCTTTTGGAGGACCTTTCAGGATGAGTTGGGCACTCGGGTTGACTTTAGCACAACTTTCCACCCGCAGACGGATGGCCAGTCGGAGCGTACTATTCAAGTTCTTGAGGATATGTTGCAGGCCTGTGTTATGGATTTTGGAGGTCACTGGGACTAGTTCTTACCTTTGGCGGAGTTTGCGTACAACAACAGCTACCACTCTAGTATACAGATGGCCCCATTCGAGGCATTATATAGTAGGCGTTGTCGCTCTCCAGTTGGTTGGTTTGAGTCTACAGAGCCTATGCCGCGTGGTACAGATTTGCTTTAGGAGGCCCTGGATCAGGTGAGGGTGATTCAGGATAGGCTCAGGACGGCTCAGAGTAGGCACAAGAGTTATGCGGATCGGAGGCGCCGACCTTTGAGATTCTCTGTTGGTGATCGGGTATTCCTCCATGTGTCGCCCATGAAGGGCGTGATGAGGTTTAGGAGGCGGGGCAAGCTTAGCCCCAGGTATATTGGGCCTTTTGAGATACTATGGACAGTTGGGGAGGTTGCTTATGAGTTGGCCCTACCTCCAGCATTTTCAGCCATCCACCCGGTTTTCCATGTCTCGATGTTGTGGCGGTATGTCCCTGATGAGTCCCATGTGCTCCAGTATGATGCAATCGAGTTGGATGATCGTTTGACATTTATAGAGGGGCCAGTTGCCATTCTAGCCAGAGATGTGAGGAGATTGCGCTCGAGAGTCATTCCTGTTGTTAAGGTCCGTTGGAGGCATCGTTCGGTCGAGGAGGCTACCTGGGAGACCGAGCAGGAGATGCGAGAGCAGTTTCCCAGCTTGTTTGAGCCTTCAGGTACTTCTTGACCCTTACTTTCGCAGACGAAAGTCCTTTTTAGTAGTGGATATTGTAATGACCCTCCAGGTCATTTATGTGTCTTACCTTCTGTGTGTCGTTTAGAGCGTTCCTATAGCGACCCCAAGTCATTTATGACTTTCTGGGACAGACAGTTCGGTCACCTGGTCGTTCGTTTGGTCTTGGTGCGAGTTTTTGTGTTTTGGAGTTTATGAACCTTGAACGATCATTTTCGATCAAAAGTTCAAGAAGATGACATCGGAATCCAATTCTGATGATTCCATCAGCTCCGGAAGGGTCATTTTAGGCTAGTAGCATGGTCGACATGACTCCCGAGGTTTTCAGTATGAATCGGTGCAATTAGGCATTTTAACTTTAAGTTTAAGCCTAAGTTTGACTTTGGTCAAAATTCTGAGTAAACGCGCTTGGATGAGAATTCCGTCAGCGCGGTTAGCTCCGGAATGTCGAGTTTGGTCTAGATTGACCCTTCTTTTGTGTCCCAAGGTTTTCGATATCTTTCCGAGCCCTTTTGTGGTTTTTGACTTAAAATGGCCTTTGGAAGTGGGACCCACTTTTTATCGAGATGACCTTTGATGAAAATTTTGACTGCGCCATTGATTGCGGAATATCAAATTTGGTATGGTTGCATATCTCGTTTGTGTGCACGGGGTTCCGAACGAGTTCGGAACACCCTGTCGGAGGTTTTAATTTTGGGAAAAATTGTAGAAAATCTGCTATAATTGCAGAAAAACCAGCAACATTTTCCCAAAATTTAAACCCTCATAACTCTCTCATCTTTTATCCGATTTAGGCGATTCAAAGTGCGGGAGCTTCGGTTTTTTGGCGGCTTTGCTGTAGAGTGTTCGGAAGTTGTTGGGTGCACGTAGTTCGAGGTAATATCGCGATTTACCTGACTGTTGTACCACTTTTTCGTGCCTTTGTTTTTTGCATTCTTGTTTTGGTCATATCTCACTCATTTTAGCTCGGTTTTAGGTGATTTGAAGTCCCACGTGTTGAGAATTGTCGAGACTTCATCGTAAAGTGTTTAAAGAGTGCTGGGCACCTTTCGATTCTCCTTTATTCCGAGTTTGGACTGCTGCTGTTTTCTTTTTTTTAGTTGATTAAAGTGTGGTTTCTTGCTTGTTGGTTTTTGCTATGTTTTGAGCCTCGAATTGTGTTCCATTTTGGAACATAAGTTTGGGGTGCCATTTAGGGTCTCTTGACGGAGTCAAATTCGGGCAGTTCGGTGCGGGTCCCACGATTCCCCGTTTTGACCCCAAAATTGACCCGTCTCCGTTTGTTGTGATTTTGGTGTCTAAACGACCGTATTAACGTTGTGACTCTATTTTTGATAGCGGGGCAGCGTTTCGAGACCGTTCGGAAAGGGAAAGCTCCGAAGAAGTGATTTTGGAGCACGTGTGATCGGCCTACAGGTAGGCTACGGTTTCCCTCTCTTAGATTGAGCTTGAGAGTGTGAATGCATGTTGATTAGTAGGGATTTGGGTTGGTAGTTATTGAATCACGTATAGGTGTTTTAAAATTATGTTTTCAGCCTATTTCAAGAATTATCGGGTAACTGTGAGCATTCTTTGTGTTATTAATTGACCCTCCTCGCTATATGGAGTGCTTGCATGCTTAATTACTATTTATTTGAAGCATGTTGGGACTTAGTTTAGGTTTGACTAGGGCTTGCCTTAGAAATACGTGATTCGGATCCGATAGGCCTTAGCTTTACCCCGACGTCGCTCGGCCGGCTTAGATCCTTGTAGACTGGTGTAGCAGACTTAAGTCTGATAGTTTGGGCCTTAGGTAGGCGATACTCTTTGTCCGACTATAGTTATCCTTATTTTCCCCGATGTTACGGCTTCACGAGTTACCTCGGCGACACTAGTTCTACTTCGCGATTTGAATTTGATTTTTGATTTTTGATTCCAAGGACTTACATTGATTGGCTAAGTATGGACGGCGTTCCACGGATATTTATGAGTGTGGATCGATTAGGACTCTTTCAGCAGCTACATTGGCACATTTATAGAGCATCCGGTTAGAGTTCCGGCCTCTATTGCCCATATACTTATATAGAGCATCCGGTTAGAGTTTCGACCTCAGATACTTGATACTTGTGAATGGTTACTTGGGTACTTCTGGTGAGCATCCGATTTGAGGTCCGGCCTCCGTACTGTCAGATTTTACAAATAGGGGTTGAGGTTCTGGTTCGTGTTCTCCATTCTTGGGTTCTCATATGCAATTCTCTTTAGTTATAGTTATTTTGTGTACCTGTCGGGCTTATGGGGGTCTGTTCGGGTTTTTATTTAACTTGTGCACGAGTGTACCTTTTAGGCTTATGGGGTCCAGTTAGGTGTAGTTAGCTTATAGATTACTTTAGTTAGCTTATAGATTACTTTAGTTAGTTCTTTCTACACTCGTGTGCATTCCATTGTTAGTTAGATTTTAGTTCTTGACTTCGGTTTGTGTTATTCCTTCTTTTCATTTTGCCTTTACTTTTCAAGTTCAGTCGGCCTATGATGCCTACTGGGTACCTGTTATTTTGGTACTCATGCTACGCTCTGCATCTGTTTCGTGATGCAGGTTCGGGCACTAGTAGCCAGCGTTGATCGAGCTTGGAGCAGACTGATCCGGAGACGGGAGTGAGCACACGACGTTTTGTACTATTTCAGTCTCCATCTGTATATATAGACTTGTCTTTTACCTTCCGAGACAGTCCAATCTCTGTTGTCCATTTTTGGGACTTGTACTCATTTTGTAGTAGCTCTGTACTAGTGACTTCCAGGTTCTGGGAGGGATCTTTATTTGCATATATGTTTTGGTTTGCTTCTGCTTGTTATATTGTTATTTGCCTACTCTTGTTTAGTTTCTACCATCAGACCCATTACTTGTTGTTCCGGGTTACGGGTTGGCTTACCTGCTGGTGGGTTATAGTAGGTGTCATCATAACTTGAGAAATCGGGTCGTGACAGTATTTTAGAAAAGGTACAGAACAATTCTTTTGATATATATGTGTGTGTAATAATAATAATAATAAATGATGATGATAATAAGAATAAGAGTAAAATGATAAGTATATTAAACAATTCAATGTAACTTATAATTTAATTAATGACTCTTTCATTGTCTTTCTAATAATAACTTAAAATTTAAAAGACAATTAAAATATTATTATTTAATATTTAATTAATTAATTAAAATTTTAATTTAGTATAGGGGTAAAATGATAAGTATATTAAACAATTCATGGTAACTTATAATTTATTAGTGATTATTTCATTGTCTTTCTAATAAATAACTTACAATTTTAAAAATAATTAATATTTAATTAATTAAAAATTTAACCTAAAATTAAATATTAATCTAACTTTTCATCTATTGGAGCTTCCCACTTTTAATAGTATACTAGTTTTTTGACACGTGCGTTGCACGTGATTATCAATTCCAAAAATATATGTTATAGTAAATAGTATTTGCTTATTTAATAGAAGATTTGAATAATAAGCTTAGAAAAAAATAATATTGCAGATTCTTTTTTGAATGTTTAATGTTGATCATCAAAGACATATATCTTATTCACGCAAACCTATGAAGATTGTCAATGAAAAATTTTATTTGTTAAATGCAATAACGTATATATTTATTTCAATTTGATGAGGTTCAATCACGTAATTAGTCTTATTTCACTAATATTACCTTATAGACAAAATTTGTTTTGTATTTTTCTTGTCATCTAACCAGATGTGTTTTGCATGTGTATTCCACGTTAAATTGTTTTGATGTGATATGAATATGTGAAGAAAACAACTACATTTTATATATTCACATATTTTCACATTTGTTTTCGGGTTTTTTTTTAAACAAAAAAACTCAGAACACTTTAAAATAATATATTTTGAAGTTAGAAGATCTTGTTAAGTTGATAATACATTTGTGACATATATAAGACTTTAATTTAAATACAAATACCTACCCAAATATAAATATAAATTTGCATTAATGAAAATATTTATCTCATAAAATTAACTATTAAATAAATTATAATAATTAAAACAATACAAACTTCAATTGGCGTTATTACACGTCTTAGAAACTTTTCTTCGTCTAAAATACTGAAATATTAAGAAATAGTAAATAAGTAAAACAAAAGGGCAATGTTTATATAGTAATAACTATTTTAAAGCAAACTTCATAAGAGTCTAAATCACATAAGTAGCATTGATAAATAAAGTCATTCTTTTATCTTGAGCATCAAAAACAAATCGTGACAATTCTCTAAATTTTGGAAAAGATATTGAGAAACATATATCTACATCACAAGAGAAATTGTTAACAAAAACAAATGAATTTAGACTACATCATGTTAACTTCATATATTTGAACATTACAT
>JAJOOI010071634.1:0-35000 GCA_029582585.1 Solanum bukasovii
TTAAATAAATTATAATAATTAAAATAATACAAACTTCAATTGGCGTTATTACACGTCTTAGAAACTTTTCTTCGTCTAAAATACTGAAATATTAAGAAGTAATAAATAAGTAAAACAAAAGGGCAATGTTTATATAGTAATAACTATTTTAAGCAAACTTCATAAGAGTCTAAATCACATAAGTAGCATTGATAAATAAAGTCATTCTTTTATCTTGAGCATCAAAAACAAATCGTGACAATTCTCTAAATTTTGGAAAAGTTATTGAGAAACATATATCTACATCACAAGAGAAATTGTTAACAAAAACAAATGAATTTAGACTACATCATGTTAACTTCATATATTTGAACATTACATACTAATGTATATATTAAGAAAAAATAAGTATCATATCATCAAAATTATTTACCTCAAGTACTCGAGGTTATGGAATATACCCTCTTAGGATAGAACGACTTACTTCATCAGAATAGTGGTACCTCATATTCCGTTAAACTTCGAACTCACTCAACGACAATAAATCACACAAAAAAAATTAAAATGCAAGAAGAAGAAGGGTAGAAGATTAGAAAAAATTGTGGTTGAAAAAATGAGAAGAAGTCCCTCTATTTATAGTCAACAAAGGATAGTATGAACAAATGTTTTTTGTGTTTTATCTGAAAAATCATGACCTTTTAGAGAAGTCACAATACTTTGGAAAATTCACAACTTATTGAAAAAGTCACAACTCTTTGGAAAAGTCACAACTTATTGAAAAAGTCACAACTCTTAGAAAAGTCACAACTCATCAAAAATCACAACCCTCTGTAAAAAGTCACAACTTATCGGAAAAGTCACAACTCATCAAAAAAGTCACAACCTAATTTAGGGATATTATAGTAATTTAACATTCAAGTTAGGAGTTCATGCTTTTAAGGTAATATAGAAGATAGATAGATATAGATATAGATATAGATAGATGATCGGACAATTTAAGAGAATGATTATCTATTTCTTTATTAATGAATCATGTTTTGCTCTTTATATTACATTATTATGTTGCATGAAGCCATTATCTGACTGTCTTGGTGACAGCCCCAGTGGTCATCGATTGTTTAACTAATCTCTCTAGCTAGTATGTTACAGGGTTGACATAACTTTTCAATGATGCCAAAAGGGAGAAGATAAGAGTTGTGCAGTGTTTACAACCCATTGACTAACCTATTTCATGCTTCAGTGTCTACAAGTAAAGTTGTTTGAATGCACAAAGATAAGAGATTTTTCATCATCAAAAAGGGGAAATTTATTGGGATTTATGTAGTTTTGATGATTGATAAAGAAAGATGAAACGTGTTAGTCAACATGGTGCAAAGGTGCATTGTCACAGACAGTTGAATTGGGGAAAACTTTCAAAATAAGTGCAAAAATCAAGAAATGGATAATGTTAATTCCGTGATAAAGCAAAAGAAAACAAACAAGTGGTGAATTGAAGAGAAAGAATCAATGAGTTTGATTTGAAGAGGGAGTCTAAAGAGGCAAGGAGTTTGAACTGAAGAAGGAATTTCACTTGAAGTAGAACTTTTCAAATGAGTGTTGAACTGAAGAGTTGGAGTTCGACTATAACACAAAAGAATAAATGAATTTGTTTTAAGGAAAGAGTCTAAAGAAGCAAGGAGCTTGAATTGAAGAAGGAGTCTCACTTGAAGTAGAACTCTAATTCAAAAGAGTTCAAGTGAATGGGGAGTTCCAAGTGAATAATAACTCTATGAAGAATTGTGCTTAATTAGAGGTGAAGTTGTCTATAATATTTGTGCACTTATAGAGCCAAAAGGGCAATTAAAAAATTGACTTCACAAGTGCTACCAGTAGGCTGAATGAACACATTGAAGAACCAAGTCCTATTACAACGTTTATATATTAGGAGGTTTTTATCGAGTAGTAGTATTGATGTATCTATCGAGTAGTAGTATTGATGTATCTTTAGTTCAATGTTTTATAAACTAAATTAGGAGTGTTGTCTTCAAGTTGGGATAACTCGAAGACTTGGGAACACATACCTTGGGAGGTTTGTGTTGATGTTTGGGAATTATCGTTTGTAATTCCTTAGGTTGCATAGTCAAATACATTATCTAGATGATAAAACGAGTTTGTAGACACTCATATTGCCATACTTTTATCCCCGGCCAAACAAGTTAACCCCGAGCTCCAAAGGGAAAAACAATGATTTTCATTACAATTTAGATTACCCATACAATAGAACTCAAATCTTAAATTTCATCAAACTGAGTTCAAATTGACCCCAAAATCCTCAAAAAAAGATTTCTTAATTTCGGCTATAACTTTTAATTCTCATGTTCTTACGCATTTCTGAACGATGGAATAATCAACAAATAAAAAACTTGATACCAAGATCGGTTTACCCATAATATAAGTACCTCAAATGTGAAATTTCATTTAAAAAAATGAGTCTTTATCACCTCCAAATTAAAGTAATACAATTTCTAGATGTAGAGCGAAATTCCTCAATTTTCTATGATAAAAATCACTCAATTTTTAGCTCTAGAACTTCATATATGCTCAAATACCAAGCAAACATGGTTTGAAATTTAATACAATGTTTAGGCATAAAAACAAAATTTTAAAAAAATGTGTCATTTTCTATCATTAAAAGTAGAAAATTCTGGTATCCAAAAGGTCTGCACAAACACCTTATTGCAACCAACAATTTAATTTTCACTAAAAACACCATAATATCCTTATACAACCGTCGAAATGCACCAATTTATTTTTACTATGAGTCCTAAATAATGATATGGATGTCCTCATTTAATTGAAATTCAATTGCATGTTCGAATTCCCAAGGAGATGAAGTCTCAAAATAAATTTTTGATCTCTATAATTGAAAATAGATCTTTCAGTCGTCACATTTTAATGCTTAAACAAAAGACAGCACCAAAAATGTTCACAATTCATCCAAAACTCATTGAAATTAAATCAAAATTTACGGACAAGTCCAAACTCATCATATAAACATGTTGACACTTTCAGATCATGAATCTGAGCTTGTCAAGTCAATTGTTTGATAGAGGTCAACTCTTAACTTTAAATTTAACTAGAATGCAACTCGTTCGTCCGAAACTCATCCAGAACCTCCAAGACACAAACTAAATATTATTAAATGATCTTTCTTGCCAAACCAAGTAACAGAACAAAAATTGATTTAGGTTACAAACAAGAACTACAAGTCTGTTAATTTCTCCAATGCCTCAGAAGCACAACCGACCGTCCTACAAAAAACATCAATATTTGGCAATCAGCACACCAGAGAGAGAAGGGGAGAATGTCAGAGTAAAGGAGGAATATTGAAAGAACACAAAAGCAACTAGCACAATGAACTTGGAGAAACTTACCCTTCAAAAAGTAGTTTTTTCTTCTCTTGCAACTCTAAGATCCTCTCCTCGATTGTATTCTCAATCACAAATCTGACAATCCTAGAAATGATAAAAATAAGAATAAGCTACCTTGATTGGTATAGTTGGTTGAAGAAATACAAGCACACACCTGATTGGTTTATACTGCCCTATTCATGGATTCTATCTTGGGCTTACCTCTCCACAGCAGCATTCCACCAAGGATCCATCAAAAAAACCTATCAAATTGCAAGAGGAGAGTGAAACATCAACAAAAGTAGTCTGGGTCATTCAACGAAATATTATAAGTTCAAAATGTATCTATTATTTAGGTGCACTGAGATGAAATTAAAACATCCCAAACAGAAAAATAGTTTTAACCTGAAGAGATGAAGGAATCCAACATAGATTCAAATCCCTTGGTATCTGACAAGAAATGAAGAATATTAATTGATAAAGAGAGGAAAGGAAATCCTTATGTGTGAGATGATGTTTGCATATGTCTAATAGTTGTTAAGAAAATATGTATATACTCAATTCCGTAATGTAGATAGCTAGGACCCATGGGGGACTCGCAAAATCTATATATCGTACAAGACAATACTATACCAGGAAATGCCCTTTATGATCAACATACTATATCAATAATCCTTTACAAGTCAATATCCTGGTTGACCCTTTACCAAGATTTATCCTTTTGTTTCCTCAATATCAATATCTAGTACATGAAATATAAATGCCAATTAAAAACAACAATCCATATATTGGATTCAAATCCTCAGTACAGATAAGCAAAAGCAGCCCAGAATAATAACAAGGCAAGAAGGACAATGAAAAAATAATCAAATAATCATTTCATATGCTATCTTTAAAATATCAACCGCTTTCCTATATATTAGTGACAACACAAGCATTTTTACCAATGCTACAACTAGAAATCAAGTTCACGTAGTCATATAACACAACAAATCACGAATAAAGTATCCATTACCAATAACATGATATCAGTACTCGCATAAATGCTCGTTATCTCATTTATACGGGATACCCATCACCCATTGCCCATTTACATAGTCAATCAATACACTAACACTTTGAAAAGAGTCAAAGAAAGCTTCAATTTGCCTTAAACGCCTAAAAAGTCAATTTATGGCCTTGCCCTTCCATAGAGCTTATGAACAGTCTCAATCTGGTCAAATACAAAATCTAGATGATAAAACGAATTTGTAGACACTCATATTGCTATACTTTTATCCCGAGCCAAACAACTTAACCCCAAGCGCTAAAGGGAAAACAATGATTTTCATTACAATTTAGATTACCCATACAGTAGGAACTCAAATCTTAAATTTCATCAAAACTGAGTTCAAATTCCCAAAATCATCAAAATACGATTTCTTAATTTCGGCTATAACTATTAATTTTCATGTACATATTTCTGAACGATGAAATAATCAACAAATAAGAAATGTGATACCAAGATCGGTTTACCCATAATATAACTACCTCAAATATGAAATTTCATTTTAAAAAATTGAGTCTTTATCACCTCCAAATCAAAGTAATACGATTTCTAGATGTAGAGCGAAATTCCTCAATTTTCTGCAATAAAAATCACTCAGCTTTTAGCTCTAGAACTTCAAATATGCTCAAGATACCAAGCAAACATGGTTTGAAATTTAATACAATGTTCAGGCATAAAAAAATTTAAAAAATTGTGTCATTTTCTGTCATTAAAAGTAGAAAAATCTGGTATCCAAAAGGTCTGCATCAACACCTTTTGTAACCAACAATTTAATTTTTACTAAAAAGACCGTAATACCCTTATATGACCTTCAAAATGCACCGTTTTATTTTTACTATGAGTCCTAAATAATGATATGGATCTCCTCATTTAATTAAAACTCAATTTCATGTTTGGATTCCCAAGCAGATGAAGTCTCAAAATAAATTTTCGATCTCTATAATTAAAAATGGATCTTTCAGTTGTCACATTTCAATACTAAAGCAAAGGACAACGCACCAAAAATGTTCACAATTCATCTAAAACTCATTGAAATTAAATCAAAATTTGTGGACAAGTCCAAACTCATCATATAAACATGTTGGCACTTTGAGATCATGAATCTGAGCTAGTTAAGTCAATTATTTGACAAAGGTCAACTCTTAACTTTAAATTTAACTAGAATGCAACTCGTTCGTCCGAAACTCATCCAGAACCTCCAAGACACAAACTAAATATGATCAAATGATCTTTCTTGCTAAACCAAGTAACATAACAAAAAATGATTTAGGTTACAAACAAGAACCTCAAGTCTACATCTGTTAATTTCTCTATGTAGGAAATATAGAAGGAGAATACTATCTTTAGAGAATGCTGAAGTTTTATATAGGCTACTTAAGGCCATTTGAGATGATTAGAATCATCAATTACATCTCTATTTATAGTAGTAAAATGTAAACCAAAAGTGTTGCACAAATAACTAAATACATGTATCACAATTAACTAGATACATTTATTACAAACTCCTAAAGGACTTCTCAAAAAACTAAGAGATAATTTTGGAATACTAAACAATTATGTGGATGCATTAATTCCAGCACTCCCCCTTAATTCATTTGCTTGACAACTCCAATGCGTTCTCGAAGATAGCAAAATTTTTCTATAGGAAGTACTTTGGTGAAGATGTCAGCAAGCTATTCTCCTGTTTGGCAATAATGCAATTGAATTTCGCCTTTCTCTTGTGCTTCTCGGATAAAATGATACTTGATGGAAATATTCTTTGATCTTTCATGGTTGACTGGATTCTTGGCAATTGCAATTGCTGATTTGTTATCACAATACAGAACAATCCCTCTTTTTTGTTTTTCACCAATGTCTTCAAATATTCTCCTAAGCCAAATAGCTTAAGAAGTAGCCTTAGCTGCTGAGACATATTATGCTTAGGCAGTGGATTGAGCAACAACATTTTGCTTTTTTGATAACCAAGAACAAATACTTGATCCAAATAAGAAAGCATAACCAAAGTACTCTTCATGTCATCTATACTTCCATCCCAATCACTATCAGAATAACCAATTAAGTTCAAATCTCCACCAAATTTGTACATTATCCCATAATCCATTGTTCCTTGCAAGTAGCGTAGAACATGCTTTGCAGCTCCAAAATGCACTTGGATTGGTTCTTGCATGATTTTGGATAATAAACTAGCAGCAAACATAATGTCAGGCCTTGTTAAAGTAAGATATAGAAAACTTCCAATCAAGCTCCTACAAAGTGAGCTATTATCTTTCTTTTCTCCATCATCTATTCTGAACTTCTCATTTGCATCTAATGGTATGGCCACAAACCTGCAATCCATCATTTTGAATTTTTGAAGAATACTTTTCGTATACTTCTTTTGAGAAATAAAAATTCCTTTTTTCACTTGAGAAACTTCAATGCCCAAAAAATAACCCAAGATCACTCATTTAATAGGCTTGCATCATATCTTGCTTGAATTTTTGCATCATCTTCACATCATTTTCTGTAAAGAGCAGATCATCCACATAGAGACAAACAATGATAATGCTACCATGTTCTTTCTTCACATACAAAGTGGCTTCGATTTTACTTCTCTGAAAATTATTTTTCAAAAAGTATGTATCAATTTCATTGTGCCAGGCTCTTGGAGCTTGCTTCAGCCCATAAAGCGCCTTTTTTAGCGTGTATACCTTCTCTTCTCCCCCTTGAACAAAAAATCCTTGAGGTTGCTCAACATAAATCTCTTCATCAAGTTTTCCATTAAGAAATGCAGATTTAACATCAAGTTGAAATATCTTCCATTTCTTTTGTGCAGCAACAACAATTACGGTGCTAATTGTCTCAAGACGAGCAACTGGAGAGAAAGTTTCATAAAAATCAATACCTGGTTTTTGCGTGAAGCCTCTAGCAACCAACCTTGCTTTGTGCTTTTGAATATCTCCTTCCTAATTGAGTTTGATTTTGTAAATCCATTTTGAAAATTCTCATTTGTTCTGGACTGGAAAGCTGTCTCTTTGGGTTGATCTTCACAAAAAAAACCTTCGCTTCTCGTGTGCTCGAAATGATCTGACTATCTCTTTGATAGAAAGCTTAGAAAGATCTTTCATCTACTCTGTTATAGGAACAATGTACTCGTACTTTTCTGTGACAATAATTAGAATCTTTTCCACAACTTGTCGATCAGAAATTGTATCACTATGATTTCTCATTTCATTAATAATATTCATGACTCTTGTGAATTCTTTCAGATTCTATCATCTTCAAGTTTTGAAACTCTCTTCTAATAGTTTAATATTTATAGTGCGTACCTTTTCGTCACCATACACTTCGATTTCCAAAGACTCTCAAGCTTGCTTGGTAGTCTCATAAGTAGCAATTTTTGAAAAATATGCTCTTGAGACTCCCATTTGGATTTTGCTCAAGGCTTTTGCATCTTGACAGTACTTAGCCTCAAGATTTTTCATCTCTACTACTGAAAGTTCATCATCGTTTTCTGGCTCTTCATAGCCATTTACAACAATAGTCCACAAACCTTCAACTTTTAGATGTGTTCTCATTCTTATCTTCCAGTATTCAAAATCAGTTCCATCAATATATGGAATAAGAACAACTGAAAAATCAACACCTTCATTAGTTTTGGATGCCATACTTTTTCTTCACCTAACCCAGATTAAGAATGAAAACTTACTCTGATACCAATTTGTAGGAAATATAGAAGGAGAATACTATCTTTAGAGAATGCTCAAGTTTTATATAGGCTACTTAAGACCACTTGAGATGATTAGAATCATCAATATTTACATCTAGATTTTATAGTAGTACAATGTAAAACCAAAAGTCTTGCACAAATCACTACATACATGTATCACAATTAAATAGATACATGTATTACAAACTCCTAAAGGACTTCTTGAAAAACTAAGAGACAATTTTGGAATACTAAACATTTATGTGGATGCATTAATTCCAACACTCCAATGCCTCAGAAGCACCACCGACTGTCCTACAAAAAACATAAATATTTGGCAATCAGCACACCAGAGAGAGAATGGGGGAATGTCAGAGTAAAGAAGAAAAATTGAAAGAACACACATGCAACTAGCACAATGAACTGGGATAAACTTACCCTTCAAAAAGTAGTTTTTTCTTCTCTTGCAACTCTAAGATCCTCTCCTCGATTGCATTCTCAATCACAAATCTCACAATCCTAAAAATGATAAAAATAAGAATAGGATACCTTGATTGGTATAGTTGGTTGAATAAATACAAGCACACACCTGATTGGTTTATACTGCCCTATTCCATGGATTCTATCTTGGGCTTGCCTCTCCACAACAGCATTCCACCAAGGATCCATAAAAAAAACCTATCAAAGTGCAAGAGGAAAGTGAAACGCCAAGGGAAGTAGTCTGGGTCATTCAACAAAATATTATTAGTTCAAAATGTATCTATTCTTTAGGTGCACAGAGATGAAGTTAAAATATCCCAAAAAAAAATAGTTTTAACTTGAAGAGATGAAGGAATCCAACATAGATTCAAATCCCTTGGTATTTGATAAGAAATGAAGAATATTTATTGACAAAGAGACGAAAGGAAAACCTTACGTGTGATGCCACCGTAAGATTCAGGGAAAGACCTCCAGCTTTCAACCTCAAAAGAAATATAATGCAATCTGGATCGTTGGTAAATCTTGTAATTGCAGAATCTCTTGCAGTGATATTCATGGATCCATCTAATTGAACACAACTAATTGAAACTTATACAGTACGTAGAAATTACCTTGAACTAACTCCAAAGCTTGAGACCAAGATTTTGGTTCACTTGACCTGAGGAGTTGATCCTTTGTTTCATTGGATTGAATATAGGCATCATTTAGATTTTGAACACTTTGGTATATATTTGGGATAGAGACAACTCTATTGGTTTGAATGTGGTTCATAAAAATTGCAATTGGAAGTTCAACTAAGGTCATAAGAAAACAAAACAAGTCCTTTCCACCTTCAGCAAAGACAACTCTATTGGTTTTAATGTCAATTGTAAGCTTCAAACTGCATTTTTCTCCTGAGAACAAAAACATTTTACTAAGACCAAATTTCTTATTTTAGTACAACTTTTAAATACTCATTTTGTCCCTATTTATATGTGAAAACAGTCCAAAAGTAAACTTTTCAATTCTGATCGTAAACTCAGGCTTGAATTTGTAAATATTTTGATAATATAAACGATAGTATAAGTAAAAATAACTGATAATTTATGATATTTGTAAGGCATATAAAAATTCATGATCAAGAAAAAACTCATCCTCAAAATCCTAAAAGTGTCACATAAATTGGAATAATAGAAGATTAAATGAGTATTTAAATAGTTCTAACTAATAGTTCTAACTAATCCTCTATTATTCCAATTTATGTGACACTTTTCAGATTTTGAGAATGAGTTTTTTCTTGATCATGAATTTTTATATGCCTTCCAAATATCATAAATTATCCGTTATTGTTACTTATACTATCGTTTATATTATCAAAATATTTAAAAATTCAAGCCTGAGTTTACGATCAAAATTGAAAAGTTTACTTTTGGACTGTTGTCACATATAAATAGGGACAAAATGAGTATTTAAAAGTTGTACTAAAGTCAGAAATTTGGCCTTAGTAAAATGTTTTTGTTCTCAGGAGAAAGATGCAGTTTGAAGCTTACAATTGACACTAAAACCAATAGAGTTGTCTTTGCTGAAGGTGGAAAGGACTTGTATTGTTTTCTTATGAGCTTACTTGAACTTACAATTGCAATTTTTATGAACCACATTCAAACCAATAGAGTTGGCTCTATCCCAAATATATACCAAAGTGTTCAAAATATAAATGATGCCTATATGCAATCCAATGAAACAAAGGATCAACTCCTCAGGTCAAGTGAATCAAAATCTTGGTCTCAAGTTTTGGAGTTAGTTCAAGGTAATTTCTTAGTACGGTATATGTTTCAATTTGTTTGTTTGTAATCTTTTATAAGGCATTCCTAAAAGCATTTCAAGTAAAAAAAAAAAAAAGAGGTCTTCCGTATGATGCTGGAAAAGAATTTTTAGAAGACATCGTAGATGTAAATGTGGAAAACTATGGCCACATTAAGATATGAAATATCCATCATATAATATACGAAATATTAATGTAGTGTGAGTAGGAAATCCATCAAATTCCAGTTTTAGTGTTGTATCAAACTTCGTGAGTGAGCTTATTCCTTTATTTTATACTTTTTATTTCTTTTCTTAGGGAAGTGGGAGAGTATGCAACTCACAATTGGATCTTCTACTGGATTGTGACATAAACCTCATGGTTGTTCAACATAGACAACATTAGTTATTCTTCCACTTCTAGCCAAAGCAGAACTTGAGTATTCCACAAGGTAAGGATGATGAACTGCCTGTAGTCAGATCAAAGATAAAATCAATCAAATATGAGAAAAAGTTTTCTAGTTATTACTTTTGAGGTAGAATCATTCGTAGATCATAGAAAGTCAAATTGATTGCTTTAGTAAAAGAAATCTGAACTGTTTATTTCTTTAAGGGCCTAAAATTATTAAGGAAGGTCAAGAGATGCAATAGGAGAGCAAAGGCCTGCTAAAAACAGCAAATAATCATATGCAACAAGACACTAATAAAGTCAATTCTCAATCTTGTTCTTGCGCGGCACTTCTTCATTCATGGATTTAAAAATATTAAATATAAAATTGACACTGCCCTTTTGGCATCCAAATATTGCATCCACTTTTACGCCAACTAATATTTAATATGATATTGTGATGTAAATACATCTATTATAAAAACGTATAGATGGGAACTAAGTCCACATCCAAATCATATGAATGTGGATTCGATTGACCAAGGAAACATCGTAGGATAGGATCACTTCCATACTCATTAGTAGGGGGTTCTCATGGGTGGAATTTACACTTCATCGTATAGAAAGAATAACAATGAATACATCAACAACAACAATAGTAACATATCAAGTGTAATCCCACAAGTAATATATGTTAATACAAGTAAAAAAAAATTAAATAGTACAAAAAAAATGAAGGAAAAGAAGATTAATCAAATTGAAAGAAGTGCATTTTAGTACAAAATTAGTCAAGGAAAGGAAAAATCAAGGTAAGAAATTACTGAAGAAAAAATATAAGGGGTGAAGGAAAACTTAAAATGAAAAAAAGGTTACAGAAAAATGACTCAAGGGAGGATATACAAGGAAATAGCAAGCCAAGAAATTACTGAAGGAATTATTATCTCCGAGTTCTAAAATACTGAAAGATTTAACCCATTAAATATTTCATTTCCATGATTTAGTGAATATACCACAATTGGTGTAGAAGTATTGAAATATATCTTCTTATGAAAAAAATTACATTAGATCTGACTCATACTTTGAAGGTTAACAATGAACCTATAACAAAGAATTTTATTCACAAATGCAAGCAGGTACCAATACATTATAAAGAACAATTCAGTTTAAAAGCATGATATCCATACCTGTCGCATGCGTGTGAGTAGATTAAAAATGTTAGCATAGTTATTCATCAACGTACCAACTTGAATGTATCTGTACCAAAATACGCTAGGAAGAAACAATATAGTGATGAGAAAATGAATAATACACTGCTTATTTTGACTCTCATTAATTACTTTTTCACAAAACCGTGTAAAATGGTTATTATATAGGATTTCCAAGAAAGGAACGTCTTTATGTCTTAAGGATGACTTAACACATAGCAATTAGATGAAACATATACCATGCAATTTAAAAGTATTTAATCAAAAGACCAGACAAAAATAATACACAAGAAAAAGACCATTAAACAAATTCAATAAGAACATCACCATGAGGAGCGAATGGAGAGCAAAAACAAAAAGGCAAAGATTACTTTCAAACAAGCGAGGGTCTAGTGTAATAATTATTGACAAAAATATATTACATACGTATTTAATTGTGCCCGGCTTTCATCCCACAGTAATCTGTAGTAGCCTTCTTCTTTAACATCGAAACAATCTTTGCGCAAGGTAACCTGAATAAGAAAGTAAGTAACATTCTAAAGAGGAGAGAAAACAATTAATAACTCTAGTACTATGTTAATGTGCAAAAAAACTTACGATCCTTGGAGGAAGTCCAAGATCAGCAGCCCTTCCCTTTTTAGTACGTCTTAGCATTATGGTTTTTAAAATTGTGTATCAACAAAATCAACGCATCTCTACCAAACCCACGATTCCCTTGAAATTGTATGGGTGAGGCAATGTACTAGAGCATAAGATGTATCAACGTCTCCATGTCAGCAACAATATCGTTTATCAAAAATAACAAAAGGCATCAAAATAAGTGTAGCAATTTGATAACTTACTTTATTCCACCAGCAAAACTGTCGAATAGATTTGTGGTGCCAATGTGGACACTCGAATGAGCTAAAATAAATCCAAACACAAAAGGGATCAAATAAGAGATTTCAAAAAGGTGAAAAATAAAAAGATACTCAAGGAAGAAAGATTTCAACTGTCATTGAAACAGTAACAACAAAATCTCTGGTGAAAAATGATCAAACATAATAGAGTAAAATTAAAACAAATCCTCAGCTATACTTTTCTCTATCCAACCAAGTTAGGTGCAAAGATAAAAAATAAAAAAAACTTTTAAGTCTACCTATAGTCGAGAGCTCTGCAATCACATTCTTCGCAGAAGTAGTATGAGTAAGGAATAATTTGCAAGAAACTAACCTGTCTAGAAGTAAGGATGTATTTAGTACAGAGAATGAAAATGTGAATTATGTTAGCCACAAAAGAACATTAATTACAAGAAACATACAAGTGAGTACAACTCTCCTACACAGTTTGAAGGGGAGTACACTTAAGGCCCACTTATAAGAAGATTCTAGCGCAAGAATAGCTCTTGTAGTATTGTTGTGTATATCTTTCACACAATGGGCCTGTGCAACAAAAGTGCAATCCATTAGGAAACTGTGGATGAAGGGTTTTTCAGACAAAACTTACAAATGTAAACTTTGAACAGACTTCTCAGTCAAACAAACAAATATCAGAGTGGTTGGTCATGTGTATACAACCTTACCCCTACCTTGTGAAGGTAGAGAGGTTCTTTTAAGTAGACCTTCAGCTTAAGTAAAACATATCAAGCAAAACCAAATATGTGGGTCTAGTTATGCAATGATTACCTCATCCAAAATAATACGATTCCAATTTATAGAGTGCAAAATCATGATATTTTTCCTGTACTCAGTCTCCACAGTTGAGTAGGTAATGATAACAATATCATATTCCGCGAACCTGCCAATATTTTTTCCCTCTTGGCACCATAATATACAAGAATTGTGTTGCTTCCTTTTTTGGTGAAGCGGTCAATCTCGTTGATCCACTGAATCACAGCGACAACTGGACATATAACAAGGGTTCATTTCACAGTTGGGAGAATTTAAGGGGCATTTGAAAGCAAACCAGAATTTGAAATTGCTTGCCCTATTTCACATTTAGCAAGCACAAGAGCTATGGCTTGAGCAGTCTTCCACATCCCCATATCATCAGCAAGAATACCACCTTTAGCTATTGATTCTTCTTGTTTCAAAGCCCAAGCCAACCACTTTTCTGGTACCTTAGCAAGGGTATGATCAAATCAGATGGCTACTCAGCAGTTTCAATCATAAAATCATTCTAACTATTGAAGTCCAGATAAAGTGAATGGTTTTCTTCCATCCACCTCTCGTTCTCTTCTTTCCATATATGCCACATCAATACAAGGTCACCGTCATTTCCTACATCATTCATTACACCGTCTTCTTCTACCTACTCTTTCTTTATTTTAATACTATATTCGCCCTTTGTTCTATTAGATCTCCTTCCTTTGGTTATATTGGGCCAAACTGCTTCCGCAGTTAAATCAGTATCAACAAATCCACTAGCTTAGGCTTCATTCAACAAATTATTAGCTTCATCTGCATATAGATGATTAAACCAACAATCACATAATTAACTATGTGCATAAACTATTCAATACACGACCATATTTGTGTGCATGAACTTTTGTCTTAGGTTAGCCAATAAGTATGATGTATCGGCGAAGAGAAAGTCCCAACATGCTATTAAAATGTCATTGTAGTTCCAACAATTAAAAAGGACCAAATTGAAGGCATATTAATATTGACATGAAAAATAAATGTTATATGGAGTACCTTTGTTGTTTCTCCCAATGTAATTAGAATCTGAGGATATAAAAATAATGTCATCCTCATCAGAGCTCCTAACTTGGCGGCTTTGTTCTCCTAATTTCACAATCCACATTTAAGTACAACCACATAATTTACATTTATCTATAACATATAGTGGATAAAGATATTTATGACACATGCCATCTCAATGAAATACTTCATCACACACACAAAAAAAATAATATAAAGGACATTTTATTACACCAAATTGGCCCACTTGTATACAAGGATGGGAACAAACTCGTAATATACCTATTAGGAAACATCATATTCTCCAATAATACTCACAAACCTTATTTAATGATCTTCCTGTTTTTCATTTCTATATATAAAAGTTTTGTCCCCGTAGAAGAAAAAGTTTTGAACTTTATATTTTCTTTATACTAGTATTTATCATTCTCTTTCTTTGTTGTTTAATTTCTTTATGGTTGATGAGTAAAGTCAACTATCAATCCATTTGGATTGATCTTATATTGGTGTTCAATTCATCTTAAACCTAGCTAATAAGAGGGAAGAGTGTCCATGGTCATATAAGGTGCTCCATGCATCTCTTACAGGGCTAATGTGGGACTCTTATCATTAATAATATCAGTTCAATCAATCAGCCCATTTATTCCTTAATAATAACAAATAGTAAGTGACAAACATTTTCTATTAGTACTATAGTGTTGCGCACGCCTTGACTATATCTCGACACCTATTATTTCCAATCAATACAAGTACCAGGAAACTCTATCAGGAGATTTGGGAAATATTCACTTACTCTAATTTCATTTAATATTTGAACCAAGGATGTCATTCCTTTGACTGCTAAATCATCCCACTATGGGTTGGATAAATGAACTTCTGGCAGGGAAGACATTTTTATTATTCTTTAATACATTTTTTTTCAAGAAAATATTTTTTTGACTGAATAAAACATGAAAAATTTGTAAATTCAACCACAACAAAACACCTTAAAAATTCCATTTTACTCACGTAATCGGTAAGATTCAAGCAAAACAAATGCAAATTCACATCAAAATAAACAAGTTGTATAATCACAAATAGAAACATCAGGAAAATAAAAAGGATTAGTAAAAGAAGGATTTTTCGAGCGAACCTTCGGTTGAAGATGAGGAAGGATGAGAATGGATCCTCATTTTCTACACAAATAATTACTAGTGGAGATTTGCAAAAAAAAAAAATCAACAACAATTGTGACGAGAGAGAGAGAGAGTCTCAGTGTGTTGAGAGACAATGAGTAGGATTGCGATAGGAAACCAATTTATATAGCCAGAATCAATAATGATAAAGGGTGTGATGAAAATATTTTAACACACTTACCTTGTATTCGATTTTAATAATCAAAAGTTGACCAATTTTTAAGTTGAGAGTGCTTAAGCCTTAAGCAAGAACTTACCTTATATTTGATGTTTGTTTTATGAAAAAAAGCCAATCTATTTACATGTTTTGAAATATTAGATAACAAGATTATCAAGCTACTGGCATATCAATAGGCTTTTAAAGTTATGACTAACGTGCTTCAAATTGATATGTTTTATGTTATTTTTGTTACATATGATTTGAAAAAATGTTTTTAGAACTAAAATGCAGCGGGCCTGTCGGAATTGAAATATATAGTTGACACTAATTAATTAGAATAACCATCATACTTATTCTATAAGTGCGAAGTTTCATAATTGAAAGTTAGATTACGATTATATCCTTCCAAAGTTAATTGACTATTATAATTGTCACGGCCCGACTCCTCGAGTCATGATGACACCTACTATAACCCACCAGCAGGTAAACTATCCCTTAACTCTAAATGTAAGGTAATGAGTACAAGGGTAGAACTTCAGTAGAAATAACATTATAACAATAAAACAAGACAGAGGTGGAAGAAAACCAAAAAACTTTATACATGAAGAGAATCCCTCCCAGAACCTCAAAGTCACAAGTGTAGCGCTATCTAAAATGGAAGTACAAGTCCCAAAAGTGGACCACAAACAAGTCATCTCAAAGGAAAAAAGACTATATAAACATAAATATAAAAGGAGACAGGCTGATCCAAAACGCCAAGTG
The DNA here is from genome assembly GCA_029582585.1 of Solanum bukasovii. Lineage (NCBI taxonomy): Eukaryota > Viridiplantae > Streptophyta > Magnoliopsida > Solanales > Solanaceae > Solanum > Solanum bukasovii. Next base: position 16,735 of record JAJOOI010071634.1, read on the forward strand.
CTCACTCACATCTCTGATCTCAAAAGTTGCTGATGGCACAAAACATCACCATTGATAGTTGTTACTAGGACCAACATTAAAAAAACAGATGTAGAGTGTAGCATGAGTACCAAAATAAAGGTACTCAGTAGGAACCTGATGGTCAAGAATCCCAATTGGCACCTCCTCATAACTGAAACTATCCTTCACAACCACACTCTCTAATAGTACTACCGATGCCGGATCACCCACAAAATTCTTCAACAAAGAAATGTGAATGACTGGATGAACCCCTTCTAGTTCGGATGGCAAGTCTAACTCATAAGCCACATTACCAACCCTTTTCAAGATTCTGTAAAGACCTACATATCTAGGACTGAGTTTCCCTTTCTTGCCAAATCTCATCACCCACTTCATAGGTGACACCTTTAGGAAAGCCTAATCATCGATTTCAAACTCTAAGTCCCTTCTCCTCACATCTGTATTGGACTTTTGACGACTCTAAATTCTGTTAGGCTATCTCTGATGAGCTGAACTTTCTCCCTAGCCTCATGAATCGAATATGGCCCAATCAATGTTGCTTCACCTACTTCAAACCAGCCAATCGGGGACCTGCACCTACGCCCATATAGTGCCTCATACAGGGCCATCTGAATACTGGAATGGAAGATATTATTATAGGCGAACTCCATGAAAGGTAGGTAAGCATCCCAACTACCCTTGAAATTGATCACCCAAGCTCTCAACATGTCCTCTAAGGTATGAATGGTACATTTTTCCTGACCATCCATATGCGGATGAAATGTTGTACTGAGATTTACCTGAGTACCAAGACCTTTCTGAAATGATTTCCATAAATGAGAGGTAAACTGAGAACCTCTATCTGAGATGATAGACAAAGGAACCCCATGCAACCTAACTATCTCATTTATGTAGAGTTTGGTGTAGTCCTCCACTAAATTTGTAGTCTTTGACAGCCAAGAAATGAGCGGACTTAATAACTTTGTCCAGTATCACCCAAATGGAGTCATGTTGTCTGCGAGTACGAGGTAAACCCATAATGAAGTTAATGTTTATCACTTCCCACTTCCATGTTAGAATGTTAATTTCTTGAGTCATACCTCCTGATTTTTGATGTTCTACCTTAACCTGTTGACAATTAGGACACTTAGCCACGAAGTTTGTTATGTCCCTATTCATGCCGCTCCACCAAAACACTTCTCGTAGACCATGGTACATCTTAGCGGCACCTAGATGAATGGAATACATGGAGTTATGAGCTTCTGTAAGGATATGTTGCCTCAACTCATCCACATTAGGAACACATAAGCGACCCTGGTAATAAAGCACACCATCTCCCCCTTGGGAGAAAACCTGAACTTTCTCCTGATGAACTACACTTTTCAACTGCAGTAATATAGGATCACTATCCTATTTTCCCTTAACCTCCACTACCAATGAAGATTATGATCCATTCTGAACTATCACCCCACTATCTGATGTGTTCGTAAGGCAAACTCCTAAGCGAGCAAGCCGGTGAACATCTTTGGCTAGCTCTTTCCTTTTTTCCTCAACATGTGCTACACTACCGATGGACAACTTGCTAAGAGTATCACCCACTACATTGGCCTTACCTGGATAGTACAACACATTCATATCATAATCCTTGAGGAATTCAATCCATCTCTTCTAACGAAGATTCAACTCTTTCTGGGTGAACACATACTGGATGTTGTTATGATCTGTTAATACATCAACATAAACACCATACAAGTAGTGTCTCCAAATCTTTAGGCCAAATACTATGGATGCATGCTCGAGGTCATGAGTCAGGTAGTTCTTCTCATGACTTAAGCTGTCTAGAAGCATAAGATATGACCTTACCTCGCTGCATCAACACACAACCTAGGCGGACCTTGGATGCATCACAATAAATCACATAACCTTCTGAACCATCTGGTAGAGTCAAGACCAGAGTTGTAATCAACCTAGTCTTGAATTCTGAGACGCTTTTCTCACACTCACCTGACCACTGAAATTTGAACTTCTTCTGAGTCAACTTGGTCAATGGGAAGCTATAGCTGAAAATCCTTCAATAAATCTCATGCAATACCCGGCCAAACCCAAGAAACTTATGATATAAGTTGGGGAGGCGGGTCTAGGCCAATGTTGTACTGCCTCAATTTTATGAGAATCCACTCAGATCCCTTCACTGGATACAACATGACCAACGAAAGTGACGGACTATAACAAAAATTCATATTTGCTGAACTTAACGAATAACTGGCGATCTTTTACAATTTACAGAATAACTCACAAATGAGTCGCATGCTCCTCCTTACTCCAAGAATAAATGAGGATATCATCAATAAAAAAGATGACAAACAAGTTCAAATACTGTTTTAACACCCTCTTCATTAAATCCATGAAAGATGCATGAGCATTTGTTAGTCCAAAAGACAAAACTACAAATTCATAATGAACATACTAAGTTCTGAAAGTTGTCTTCAAAATGTCACTGTCTCTGACTCTGAGCTGGTGATAGTCAGATCTGAGGTCTCTCTTAGAAAAGCAACTAGAACCCTAAAGTTGGTCAAAAAATTCATCAATCCTAGGGATAGGATACTTATTCTTGATTGTGACTTGATTCAACTATCTATAGTCAATGAACATCCTGAGAGAACCAGCGTTCTTTTTCACGAACAACACTAGAGCACCCAATGGAGAGATACTGGATCTGATGAGGCCCTTATCTAGAAGGTCTTTCAACTATTCCTGAAGTTCGGCTAGAGCCATTTTATAAGGAGGATTTGAAATGGGATAGGTGTCTGGAAGGAGATCTATTTCGAAGTCGATTTTCCCTTTCTAGAGGAACTCTAGGAAGATCTTCTACAAACACTTCTGGAAACTCATTTACTACCAAAACTGACTCAAAAGTAGGGTTTTCGGACTTTGAATCCTTAGCCCGAACAAGATGATAGATATACCCTTTGGAAATCATTTTTCAGGCCTTAAGGTAAGAGATAAATCGACCTATAGGCACTGAGTTACTACCCTTCCAATCTAAGACTGACTCATTTGGAAACTGAAATTGAATGATCCTAGTTCTACAATCGACTGAGGCATAACAGGAATGAAACCAATCCATGCCTATAATTTTATCAAAATCTACCATTTGTAACTCAACAATATCTGTTAAGGTGACTTTCTGAGAGACTGTGACATGGTAAGTTTTGTATACCCGTTTAGCTATAACTAGGTCACCAATTGGAGTAGAAACTGAGAAGTGTTCAGAGAGAGTTTTTGGACTGACACCGAAGTTTACTACTATATAGGGAGTTACAAATGATAGTGCAGCCCTTGCATCTAACAATGCATAAACATCTAAATGAATGACTCGCAACTTATCAGTGACCATATCAAGAGAATCTTCCTGGTCCTGGCGATCCTGAAGAGCATACAACTTATTCTGGCACTGACCGCCTCTTGTACTAGAAGAAGCTCCCTGCTAAGTTAGGTGACATGCTGGTGCTACTAGAGTTGTAGACTAAGCCATATCATTGTTACCTCATTTCCCCTGCCTAGTAGAAGAGAAATCATTCAACCTATGGTCAGACTGACCACATCCAAAGCAGCCTTCCTTGCTAACAAGGCACTCGTCTGGATGGTTCTTACCACACTTTGGACAAGTTGGGAAGGTCCTGTTACCTGAAGCATTCCCCTGAGACCTAAAGCTTGATGCCCTACCTTTACGATCCTATCGAAACCTGGGGGATGGAGCATTAGTGGATGAAGGTACCGGGGTTGTAGACCTCTGCTGAAATTGGGAGTGATTCTTACCGCCCAACTTTTTTTGTGAGTTTGCATAGTTTCTTTTTCTGATCTTTTTGTTATCCTTAGCAAACTCCTTAAGCTTATCTCCCTTAATCTATTGAGTATGAGTCATTAGTCTGGAGATATACATATCCCTTAGAAGCATAGCATTCCTGCACTCAGTCTTTACCAGATCAAATACCTCAAACAAGAACTTACTCATTTGTGCCCTTAAATCGACAACCTTGTGTGGAGCGTGCCCGGAGAGCTAGGTAAACTTCAACCCATATTCTTGGACCGACATTGACCCCTGCTTCAAGTTCATAGACTCTTGTGCCTTAGCTTCTCTCAATTCCCTTAGAAAGAACTTGTCTAGGAAAGCTCCAGTAAATCAATCCCAAGTCACAGTAGCTGCATCTGCACCCCTGTTATCTTCCTACTAAGTGAACCAGATATGAGCCACATCCTTAAGTTGGTAGGATGTCAAATCAACACTCTCAGTTCCAATCACTTGCATTACTCCAAGAATTTTCTTAACCTCATCAATGAAGTTATGTGGGTCCTCACCAACCTTCGACCCTAGAAACTCGGGCGAATTTATCCAAACAAAGTCTCGAACCCTAGCTGCAGTTGATCCATCATTTGTGTTAGTAGGAACTGGGACCTGCTGCTTATTCTGATTGGCCACACTCTGAGCAAAAAGCTTGATCGCATTCCGAACTTCTGCATTCATAACCTCATGGTTCGAGACTGGGGGAATTGCTTTAGCATTGCATGCATTAGCATTCCGTGCGTTAGCTCTACGAGGACGCATAACGATGGATTTGAAATGAGAAGTTAGATCATACCTACACACGATATGAATTGCAAGGAAAGTGAGGTTTTTCTTAATACACTTCGTAGCCTCCCCTTAATAGATATGGTGCGCTTAACACCCATGAAAGTGACTCTACTTAATTCAGCTTTCAGACATCCTAGGACTCTTGAACCTAATGTTATGATACCAAGTTTGTCACACCCCGAGGCTACCCATTTGACGTAACATGGGACCTAGGATCACGAATTACCCCAAGCTAACCCTGTTTCTGGCATATATGAATAACTGAATAAAATATGCACCATGTAAAAGCTAAAACAATGGATAACTGAAATGGGGAAAAAATCTAACTAGTCTGAATAAAAACATACTAAGAGTTTAGTGATAACAGAAACAATCACCTAACAACTCAAGCTGAATCTAATAATATGTTTGAAAAGCCTAGAGTAGAGTTGTTGGGACATGCCCCCATCTAAATCTAACAACCCAAAAACTGAATATAAATACTAAAATGAAAAGCATGTCTATTGTCCTCAAAGTATGAAGACTCACCACTGAAGCTGCTGAAAGCGAATCGAGAATCAATCTAAGCGTAATCTGGATGCTAAGTACCTTAACCTACATCATGAAAGGATGTAGCGCAGAGTATGCGTCATTATTTGGAATGTACTGAGTATGCAACATATAGATACTAAGCTCAACAAATATATGTATATATATATATAAGCTGAACAAAGCATAACTATTCAATGACATAAACTGAGCAAGAATGTAAATACTGAAAAGCTAAGTTGAATGCAAAGACCAAGTACTAATCATGACCATGACATACGAAACTGAATGATGAAGTATATACTGAAAACCTGGTCAAATACACTAGGAGTCTAACTGTGGGAGCTACTGTTAACCGACATAAACCACGTGAGCTAAATGTTGAGTCTGATGTATACGCCCTATTGAGAGGACCCAATATACTTGCCAGGGGTATAAAGGCATGGCTAGCGTGATCACTAAATCTAATGCCCAACAAAGGGGACTTATACTCCTATGTGAGCACGTAGTTCTAGGACTATGACGGTATGTTGAACCCTAGTCCAACTCGGTGCTAAGTCTGCTCCAAACTGAATAAGTGTATGACACAAATGTAACTGAAATACTGAATAGCTCAAAATACTGACATGGAATCTGATAATGTAACATTTATTTACTGATATTGTAACATTCAAAATTTGGAGCATGATTATCTGTTTAACTGACCTACCATGTATAATTTGTGAACTAAGAGAATTTATACAAACTAGGGTTCCAAATTTCATACAAGGAATTAAGTGAACTTTGCAAGAAATAAGCTATTTCGATTTAGGATACTACAACAGCTAGATCACAGTAAATATACAAGGGTTTAGAAACCCTAGGCCAAAACAAGATATGGAGAATCAACGAACTGACTGAATTTCAGGGACATAGTGGAAGAAAGGAACCCACTATTGAAATCCCACATATCTGGTGACGAAATCTACAGAGAAATCCTTTGAATTCGAGGCTGGAACTTGAAGAAAACCTTCTGCGTGTTCTTGAGAGGGCTGGAGCAACACTCTTCTTCTTTTTGTCTAATTTAGATGATTTTTGGAGAATAAAGGTTTTAGGTAGGTTCTGATAAGATTTAGGCTTAAACTGTTAAACCGACATAGTTTAAATGTCCAATGCATAGGGGAAAAGACCAAAATGACCCTGATTTAAAAGTTGACGCCCATCCATGTAGCCACTGACGAACCATCGAAGCGACCACAACCTGTCACGTGGGTCGTGGTTCCGGGCCAGTATCTACTGGTCTCGGGTACTCCCATCTACGGTCCACTTCACGGACCGTGTGAAGGACCATGGACCATGAAGGCCACCATGGCTCTTCACTTGGGGCTGGGGTCTACTGGTTCGACTTGACAGACGAATCCACAAGCCGTGTGAAGTTCCACAGACCATCAAGTGGACCATGGTTCTTCCTTTGAGCCATGGTGGTTGCCCAAGCTGGGTTGGGATGTGAACCACGACCAGGGTTTTAGGTCGTGGTCCTGTTCAGAGCTCGTGAACCCCTCCGTGGTTGTCTTTTTCTATTGTTTAGTCAAAGCTGATTTATGAGGTGTTACACGTAATCAGCTTAGAACAAGCACAAAAAAGGTGCAGAAAGTAGAAATGGAGAGTACGAAATCTATGTGACTCAGCAGAATTGTCAACTCACCTAAATACGAAGTGATGGCAAGAGTCGGTCCTAAACTACCATGTTTGATAAGTACCACATATACTACTCCTTTCTAAGAGAACAAACCTAGATTAGTAGCTAATGTCAACAACATTAAATGTATATTAAGTTTAGATAATCTGATATCATAGTCAAGTCAAATTAAGAGTAAGAAAATGTGTTAGGATTTATGCAGTTTCGATTATTGACAAAGAAAGATGAAACACGTTAGTCAACATGGTCCAAAGGTACATTGTCACGAGCAGTTGAATTCGGGAAAATTTCAAAATAAATAAGGCAAGAGTGCAGAAATCAAGAAATGGATAATGTTAATTTCGTGATAAAACACAAGAAAACAAACAAGTGATGCATTGAAGAGAAATAATCAATGAGTTTGATTTGAAGGAGTCTAAAGAGGCAAGGAGTTTGAATTGAAGAAGGAAAATTGAAAGAACACACATGCAACTAGCACAATGAACTTGGAGAAACTTACCCTTCAAAAGGCAAATTTTTTTTCTCTGTCAACTCTAAGATCCTCTCGTCGATTCTATTCTTAATCACAAATCTCACAATCCTCTCCTCGATTGTATAGTTAGCTGAAGAAATACAAGCACACACATGATTGGTTTATACTTCCCTATTCGATGGATTCTATCTTGGGCTTGCCTTTCCACAGCAGCATTCCACCAAGGATCCTTCAAAAAAACCTAACCAAGTGCAAGGGAGAGTAAAACATCAAGGAAAGTAGTCTGGGTCATTCAACGAAATATTATTAGTTCAAAATGTATCTATTCTTTAGGTGCACGGAGATGAAGTTAAAACATCCAAAACAAAAAAATAGCTTTAACCTGAAGAGATGAAGGAATCCAACATAGATTCAAATCCCTTGGTATTTGACAAGAAATGAAGAATATTCATTGATAAAGAGAGGAAAGGAAATCCTTACGTGTGATGCCACTGTAAGATTTAGGGAAAGACCTCCGGCTTTCAAGCTCATAAGAAATATAATGCAATCTGGATAATTGGTAAATCTTGTAATTGCAGAATCTCTTGTAGTGACAGTCATGGATCCATCTAATTGAACACAACTAATGCCCGACTGCCAAATGCACACAAGAAATGTTTTTTGTTGTGACTACTGATGGAAACAGTAGGGGTAGATGTGAAGGGGATAACGAAGACATGTCTTACCTTCTGTGGAGAATAGTGTATCAGATCCAAAAATTATGTGAATTGGCTGAAGACTATTCCCTTTGCAGAACCATCTCTTTTAATCATGAACCTTATATCTTCTCTGTTGATCCAATAAAACAAGCAATGAGAATGCTATTATAAAGGATATAAATAAGATTGAGACCACACCAACGATTTATTATTCGTGAATTAGTTTCCACTAAATTAAGTGGGGGTGGTATTTGATGCAACATTTTCAAATATAAAGCTAAGGTAAGATACGATGTAGTTATAATTGAAAAGTAATTGTTTACCAAAGCTTCTATTTTTGTGCTTGTCTGAAAATTATCAAGACAAATTTTGTTCAACATACTCTAGGACCTAAATCCTTTGATAGTTGCTTTAGTTTTCTGATCATTTTCCATGAAATCCACTATAATTGATTTAAAACATAAAGGACTTGCAAAATACATGTGTGCAAGAATTAACCTGCAATAATCGAAAGAGTTGCACATTTTTATAGGAGAGTCAGTTTAAGTTTCAAATGACAACATAATAGCAATGAATTCATAGAATATTTCTTAGGTTGTCAATAGATGAGGTACGAGAATATAAACCATCAAGTCCACAAGTTTAATGAAAGTCCTTTGAGTGTTATAAGGCATTCCTAAAATCATTTCTAGTAAAGAAAAAAAGAGGTCTTTACTATGGTGCTGGAAAAGAATTTTTAGAAGACATCCTAGATGTATATGTGGAAAACTATGGCCACATTAAGATATGAAATATCCATCATATAGTATACGAAATATTAATGTAGTGTGAGTAGGAAATCCATCAAATTCAATTTTAGTGATGTATCAAGTTTCGTGAGTGAGCTTATTCCTTTATTTTATACTTTCTATTTCTTTTCTTAGGGAAGTGGGAGAGTATGCAACTCACAATTGGATCTTCTACTGGATCGTGACATAAACCACATGGTTGTTCAACACAGACAACATTAGTTGTTCTTCCACTTCTAGCCAAAGAAGAACTTGAGCATTCCACAAGATAAGGATGATTAACTGCCTGTAGTCAGATAAAAGATAAAATCAAACAAATATAAGAAAAGGTTTTCTAGTTATTACTTTTGAGGAAGAATCATTCATAGATCATAGAAAGTCAACTAAATTGCTTGCTTTAGTAAAAGAAGTCTGAACTATTTTTTTAGGCTCAAGGGAGGATATATAAGGTAAAAGCAAGCCAAGAAATTAATGAAGGAATTATTATCTCCAAGTTCTAAAATACTGAAAGATTTAACCCATTAACAACATTAAATATTTCATCTCCATGATGTAGTGATTTTACCACAATTGGTGTTGAAGTATTGAAATATTTCTTCTTAAGAAAAAAAAATTACATTGGATCTGATCCATACTTTGAAGGTTAACAATGAGCCTATAACAAAGAATTTTATTCACGGCGAAAACCAAATACAAGAAGGTACCAATACATTATTAAGAATAATTCAGTTTGAATGCCTGATATCCATACCTATCCCATGCGTGTGAGTAGATTAAAAATGTTAGCATAGTTATTCATCAACATACCCGCTTGAATGTATTTGTACCAAAATACGTCAGGATGAAACAATATAGTGATGAGAAAATGAATAATGCACCGCTTATTTTGACTCTCATTATTTACTTTTTCACAAGGTGAAATAGCTAGTGTCGATTATTTTCCACGAAAAACCGTGTAAGGTGGTCATTATATGGGATTTCCAAGAAAGGAACGTCTGTATGTTTTAAGGATAACTTAACCCATAGCAATTCAATGAAACATATACCATGCAAAATCATTTAATTAAAAGACCAGACAAAAATAATACACAAGAAAAAGACCATGAGCTGTACCATTAAACAAATTCAATAAGAACATCACCATGAGTAGCGAATGGAGAGCAAAAAAAAAAGGCAAAGATTACTTTCAAACAAGCAAGGGTCTAGTTTCATAATTATTGACAAAAATATATTACATACGTATTCAATTGTGCCCGATTTTCATCTCACAGTGATCTGTAGTAGTCTTCTTCTTTAACATCAAAACAATCTTTGCGCAAGGTAACCTGAAGAAGAAAGTAAGTAACATTCTATAGAGGAGAGAAAACAATTACTAACTCTGGCACTTTGTTAATGTGAAAAAAAACTTACGATCCTTGGAGGAAGTCCAAGATCAACAACACTTCCTTTTTTAGTACATCTTAAAATTTTGTGTTTCAACAAAACCATCGCATCTCTACCAAACCCATGATTCCCTTGAAATTGTATGGGTGAGGCAATATACTAGAACATAAGATGTATCAACGTCTCTGTGTCAGCAACAATATTGTTTATCACAAATAACAAAAGGCATCAAAATAAGTATAATTCCACCAGCAAAAGTGTCGCAAAGATTGGTGGTGGCAATGTGGACACTCGAATGAGCTAAAATAAATACAAACACAAAAGGGAGCAAATAAGAGATTTCAAAAAAGTGAAAAATAAAAAGATACTCAAGGAAGAAAGATTTCAACTGTCAGTGAAACAGTAACAACTAATTCTCTGGTGAAATATGAACAAATATAACATAGTAAAATTAAAACAAATCCTCAGCTATATGTTTCTCTATCTAACCAAGTTAGGTGCAAAGATAAAAAAGAATCTTTTAAGTCTACCTATTGTCGAGAGCTCTGCAATCAGAATCTTCGCAGAAGTAGTACGAGTAAGGAATAATTTGCAAGAAACAGACCTATCCAGAAGTAAGGATGTATTTAGTTCTGAGAATGATGAAGATATGAATTATGTTAGCCACAAAAGAACATTAATCACAAAAAAAAAAATACAAGTGCGTACAGCTCTCCTACACGATTCTATTGGGGAGTACCACTTAAGCCCCACTTATAAGAAGATTCTAGCGCAGGAGTAGCTCTTGTAGTGTTGCTGCGTATATTTTTCACACAATGGGCATGTGCAACAAAAGTGCAATCCGTTAGAAAATAGTGGATGAAGGGTTTGTCCAACAAAACCTACAAATGTGAACTTTTAATAGACTACCCTGTGATGGCAGAGTGGTTGGTCATGTTTATACAACCTTACCCCTACCTTGTGAAGGTAGAGAGGTTTATTTAGGTAGACCTTCAGCTTAAGTAAAGCATATCAAGAAAAACCAAATATATGGATCTAGTTATGCAATGATCACCTCATCCAAAATAATACGACTCCAATTCATAGAGTGCAAAACCATGATATTTTTCCTGTACTCAGTCTCCACTATTGATTAGGCAGTGATAATAAAATCATAATCCGCGAACCTACCAATATTTTTCTCCCTGTTGGCACCATGATATACAAGAATTGTGTTGCTTCCTTTTGTGGTGAAACGGTCAATCTCGTTGACCCACTCAATCACAGAGACAACTCAACATATAACAAGGGTTCCTTTCACTGCTGGAAAAATATAAGGGGCAGGTGAGAGCAAACCAGAATCTGAAATTGCTTTCCCTATTTCACGTTTAGCAAGTACAAGAGCTATGGCTTGAACAGTCTTCCCCATCCCCATATCATCAGCAAGAATACCGCCTCTAGCTATTGATTCTTCTTGCTTCAAAGCCCAAGCCAACCACTCTTTCTGGTACCTTAGCAAGGGTATGATCAAATCAGATGGCTGCTCAGCAGTTTAAGTCATAAACTCATTCTGACTATAGAAGTTCAGATAAAGTGAATGGTTTTCTTCCATCCACCTATCATTCTCTTATTTCCATATATGCCACATCAATACATGGTCATTGCCATTTCCTACATCATTCATTACACCATCTTCTTCTACCTGCTCTTCTTTTATTTTAATACTCCATTCGCCATTTTTTCTATTGGATCTCCTTCCTTTTGTTATATTGGGCCAAATTGCTTCCGCAGTTAAATCAGTATCAACAAATCCACTATCTGGGGCTTCATTCAACAAATTATTAGTTCATCTGCATAGATGATTAAACCAATAATCATATAATGTACATAAACTATTCAATGCATATTAATATTGACAAGAAAAATAAATGGTATATGGAATACCGTTGTCGATGCTCCCAACGTAATTAGAATCAAAGGATATAAAAAGAACGACTTCCTCATTTACCTTTATCTACAACATATAGTGGATATAGATATGTATGACACATGTCATCTCAAAGAAATACTTCATCACACACAAAAAAAATGAAAAGGACATTTTTTTACACCAAATTGGCCCACTTGTTTCTAAGGATGGGAACAAACTCGCAATATGCCTATTAGGAAATATCATATTCTCCGATAATACTCACAAACCTTATTTAATGATCTTCCTGTTTTTCCTTTCTATTTATAGAAGTTTTGTCCCCAATACTAGAAAAAGTTTTAAACTTTATATTTTCTTTATACTAGTATTTATCGTCCTCTTTCTTTGTTGTTTAATTTCTTTATGGTTGATGAGTAAAGTCAAACCATCAATCCATTTTGATTGATCTTATATTGGTGTTCGATTCATCTTAAACCTAGCTAATAAGAGAGAAGAGTGTACATGGTCATATAAGGTGCTCCATACATCTCTTAAAGGGATAATGTGGGACTCTAATCTTAAATAATATCAGCTCAATCAATCAACCCATTTATTCCTTAATAAAAACAAATAGTAAGTGACAAACATTTTCTATTTGTATTATAGTGTTGCGCACACCTTGACTATCTCTCGACACCTGTTATTTCCAATCAATACAAGTACACACTTACCTTGTATTGGATTTTAGTAATCAAAAGCTGACCGATTTTTAAGTTGAGAGTGCTTAAGCCTTAAGCAAGCACTTCCCTTATATTTGATGTTTGTTTTAAGAAAAAAAAATTAATCTATTTACAAGTTTTGAAATATTAGACAACAAGACTATCATGCTACTGGCATATCAATAGGCTTTTAAAGTTATGACTAGCATGCTTCAAATTGATATGTTTTATGTTATTGTTGTTACATATGATTTGAAAAAATGTTTTTAGAACTAAAATGAAAAATTATTTGCAATATTGAAATGCAACGGGCCTGTCGAAATTGAAATATATAGTTGACACTAATTAATTAGAATAACCATCATACTTATTCTATAAGTGGGAAGTTTCATAATTGAAAGTTAGATTACGATTATATCCTTCCAAAGTTAATTGACTATTATAATTGTCACAGCCCGACTCCTCGAGTCACGATGACACCTACTATAACCCACCAGCAAGTAAACCAACCCTTAACTCAGAATGAAAGGTAACGAGTACAAGGGTAGAACTTCAGTAGAAATAAAATTATAACAATAAAACAAGACAGAGGCGAAAGAAAAAATAAACTTTATACATGAAGAGAATCCATCCCAGAACCTGGAAGTCACAAGTGTAGCGCTATCTCAAATGGAAGTACAAGTCCCAAAAGTGGACCACAGACATGTCATCTCAAAGGAAAAAGACTATATAAACATAAATACAGAAGGAGACAGGCTGATCTAAGACGCCAAGTGCTCACCCACATGTCTGATCTCAAAAGCTGCTAAAAATGGCACAAAAAATCACCACTGATAGTTATTACCAAGACCAGCATTACAAAACAGATGTAGAGTGTAGCATGAGTACTAAAATAAATGTACTCAATAGGCATCAATGGCCAAATAAGCAAGAAAGGTAAAGATAATAAGAAAAGATAGAATCTAGACATAATAGAGGTCCAAACGGATATGAAAGAAAGCACATGAGCATACCGAAAGTAAATCTAAGTACATCTAAACTAAACCTAATTGAACCCCATAAGCCTAGAAGATACACTCGGGCAATAATTTGAATAAAACTAAAATGAACCCCCATAAGCCCGATAGGTACACAGAATAACTAAGTCTACTAAGAGAAGAGTACCACGAAGAGAAAGTTGGGCTCCCATCCCAAGTAACCACAATACCCAACAATCTAGTCAACTCCCAGCCCAGCTAGTAAGAGTAAAAGCCAATCTAGGCCACCCAGCCAGTCCACTCCCATCCTAGCTAGCAAGAGTGACCTGGGGCATATCGACCCCGAAGAGGATCGCATATATTAAGGCCAGCCAGTCCACTCCCAAGGGCGTAAGCCACCTAGTTAGTAAGAGTGATCTAGGAGCGTGTTGACTCTAAACAAGATCTCAAATATCAATGCCAAGTCACCAGAACAACGTCCACTCACAAAGAATCAATAGAAGGCTTCAAGCCTAGAAGAATCCAATCCCAAGTCGCCGCAAAAGCACAAAACCTATGGTAACACATCACAGCCACAAAAATAAAGGGAGAGGACAGAAGATCTATAAAGCTATTAAATCACCTAAATAAGGCTCATACTATCAAACTCAAGTCTGTTACTCTAATCTATAAGGATCTAGTTTATCTGAAATGACGTCGAAGACAAAAAAATGTTACAAGGATAAAAAAATCTAAGTTAACACTAGCCTAATCCTAGACTAAGGTCGACCATTCTCATTACCGATAAAAGGTGCTATTAATACACAACAACACGCAACAACACACATAAATCCCAACTAACACGGTACTAAACCCGGAACAATGTCGAACAATCCTACAACATTGTATCTAGGAAGAGAAATAATAATAACTAGGTACCCACCCCCAATTCACTCTACTCAGCTTGCATTTATGTATTCAATCTCAATCTGAATAGAAAGGAACTTGTATCCTACCTGTAGATCGACCGCCCGTGCTCCAAATTTCACGGCCAGAGTCTTTCCTTTCTGAACGGACTCTGAAAGTTTCCACGCTATCAAACATAGAATCACAACGTCAATACGGCTGTTGATACGCTCAAATTACACCTCCCTAAACAAGTATAATCGATCATTGTCAAATAAAGAACCCAATTTGTAGGTTGGGGTCGATCCCACGAGGAACATGGTCTAGACTTAAGCTTACTCACTATTATATCTGTTTAGTCAAACTATTTCCAAAGCAATTAAACTAAATGGGGGGGGGGGGGGGTTGTAAGCAAATAACATATTGTTGATTATAAGTAACAAGTAGAAAAGACAAGATTCAACTTTGTTATTATCAATATTAGAGAGAAACTAGGCGTATGTGTTCCCCATGAGCTCTTAACGCAGTAATCCTAATAATAGTATTCCTTTCCTAGTGTTTTACATGCAAAGTTGGTAAGTTATGTATCCCTAAGTGATTGGTCCTCCAAATAGGAAATTTCACTATGCAACTTGGTCCGGCTACGAGTGTATGCTTTACTAACCCTTACCTTTACCTCAGATTAGACATCACATCAATGTATGGCTAAGTTTTCACCCTTGCACCAATTGACATTAGACTATTAGATAGCATCCACTAAATCTCTATTATTAATTCTTTTCTTATTAACTACCTCCTTGGTCCAGCAAGTAGCAACAAGACAAGTTCTAACGTTTGCAACCGTTAAAAAGACTTCTAAATAAAAGAATTAATAATACATGCATAAACACTATTCAAGAATTACTTAATTATTATTCATACTTTATTAATTGATCATGGCTCCCACAACCCTAGTTGTGGATTCAGCTACTCATGCTTGAAAGATCAGAATTCATGTTTGAGTAAAGAGAATTCATGAACTTACAAGATAAATTGCTGAAAAACCGAATCTTCAATTGAGAAACACAATTAAACTTAAATAAAAGGAAATCCGGAAATCAAATTGCTAATTTACAAGTTGATTCCCGAAAACCAGAGAACTAAGAGATAATAACAATGTCTAACCCCTAAAAATGAGGTTTACACTTTTATTTATAGAAAAACATGTCCTAAACAAAAAGGAAACGAAATAAGGAAATAAACTTCTGGACGCGGCTTCGACGACGAACTTGACCTACGGTCCAAAGGTCCCCTTACATATCTCCATACTTAGACTTTTCCATCAGGTACTAGATTCAAGTTTCTGAATCAATCGAGGATGTGCAGGACGGCCCGTGGGTCGACCTATCGTCCATCAGTTGCATCCGTAGTTCCACACTTGGTCAAACTTCCCTGGTGCTCCATCTACACCGTCCTTCGACGGTCCATAGGACCCTTCCGTGGGGGACTCCTTCTGCAGATTTTCAGCTTTCATCTCACTCAACCACGTCCAAGCCTATCTCCTGCAAACATAACATATAAACATTATTTCTAATACAATATAGCCCTAGTCACACACAACTTCTAAGTGAAATGCATCAAAAATACCATAAACTCACGGTTTATCAGTTGTTTAAACACCAAAAACATAAGATGGAATCGGACAAAGTTTGGAGTCAAATGGAAGTTATGGTACCCGCGTCAGAATTCTGGAATTGACTCCACCAAGAGGTCCTAATCAGTTCCATGAAATTATTTCCAAAAAGAAATGTAATACAGGGATCGTAACAGCCACAACCAATCAACATGAAAAAAGAAATAATTAAGCTCAAAAAGAGAATAATAACAGAAAGGTTAAATGATAATTCACCTCAAACAAGAGTCTCCCAACCACTTTCGAAAACTCCACAACGTAGTCACGATAATTTCGTACGTGTGGGACTTCGAATCACTCAATTCCAAACTTAAACGAGGGACAAATTGCTTCTTGAAGTCTAAAAGAATGGTTGACATCACGACTGGATTTTAAATAAGACCAGTCCAATCTATTCTTCATGAACGTGGACCTTGAGAACGCGACCAAGAGAGAACCGACACTCTGCAACAGCCGCGGGGAATCCCCCGAATGCAGGCCATCATGTACACGGCGACCAGGCTGCCTAGCCTCCGTGAACGGAACCCAAGGCCCGTGAACGCAAAGGTCATATTGTTCTTCAGTAGCTGATGCATATGAGCTGGTTTTTGGCAAGTTGGAAATCTCAGTTAGGATGTTCTGAATTTGTTCGGAACCCATGCACGCAAGCGATATATGCAACCCTACAAACTTTGATATTTTGGACTCAATAGAACATCATAAATTCCAATACAAGGTCATCTCTATAAAAAGAGGGTCCCACTCCCGAACTTTATTTTAAGCCAAAATCTAGAATGGGACTCAGAATTAGCTCAGAAACCTCATGATTCATACAAAGTGTCATTCTAGACTAAACTTAACATTACAAAGTTAACTCTATTGATGAAATTTTCATCAAAACCTGTTTACTCAAAATATTGATCAAAGTCAAACTTAGGCCTTAACTTGAAAGTTAAAATGTCTAATCGCACAGACTCACGCTAAAAGCCTTGGGAGTCGTACTGACCATGATACTAGACTAAAATAACCCTTCTGGAGATGATGGAATCGGCAGAAGTGGATTCAGAAGTCATCTTCTTGAACTCGTGATTAAAAATGACCATTCAAGGTTCAAAAGCTCCAAAACACTAAAACTTGCATAAAAATCAAACGAACGATCAGGTAATCAGTGTCTGCAAGTCGTAAATGTCTTGGGATCTCTATAGGAATGCTCTGAACGATGAATAAAATACTTAAACTAAGAAATGACGTGGTCATTACAATAATCTCTTATTAAATATTAATATTTAGTGTATCTAATTTGGGTTAGTAAAACATAAACAGAAAAAATGAACTAGAAAGACAGAAAAAATATCATGTATTTAGGTTAATAAAACATTAACAGAAAAAAATTTGATATGTTGGGTTCAGAAGGAAAAAAAATATATGTTATCTCCTGTATTTAAGTTAATAAAACATAAACAGAAAAAATGAACTAGAAAGACAGATAATAAACAATTTGAATTCACAGAACGCACTATCTATCCTAAAGAAATTTAATATCACAACCCAAGCCTACACCCTGGACGTATCCAACACTCGAGAACCATTGTTGGTCCTCAAGCGAACCCTCATCCTGGCTAACTTCAACCGGAAGACGAACTCAAGCATACATAATGCTTAAAACTGAATTAAATACGTTAAGTTCAATAGCTCAACTCATAAGGTCTGGAAATACTTAAAGTTTGTAAAACAACTCAAGGAAAGTAAATACTGAAAGACTCCTCAACTATAACAATCTATGAAGCCTCTACTATTAAATAGGGATATCAAGACAAGACCTACGACATCTCAAAACTACTAAATTGAAAGTAATGTGAAGTCCACCAGAATAAAAGGAGGCTCAACGAAAGCCAACTGAAATGTAGAGTGATCTAAAAAAAGTGCATGTTAATAATTTTGAACATATGTATTTGCATCATAAGAG
>JAJOOI010071634.1:40000-41148 GCA_029582585.1 Solanum bukasovii
AAGGAGAAGGAGAAGGAGGAGGAGAAGAAGGAGGAGGAGAAGAAGGAGAAGGAGAAGAAGAAGGAGGAGGAGAAGAAGAAGAAGGAGCAGAAGAAGAAGGAGGAGGAGAAGTAGGAGAAGGAAGAGAAGGAGAAGAAGGAGGAGAAGGAGAAGAAGGAGAAGGAGAAGGAGAAGGAGAAGTAGAAGGAGAAGGAGAAGGAGAATGAGAAGGAGAAGGAGAAGGAGAAGAAGGAGGAGGAGAAGAAGAAGGAAGAGGAGAAGAAGAAGAAGAAGAAGGAGCAAAAGAAGAAGGAGGAGCAGAAGGAGGAGAAGGAGAAGAAGGAGGATAAGGAGAAGAAGGAGAAGAAGGAGAAGGAGAAGGAGAAGTAGAAGGAGAAGGAGAAGGAGAAGGAGGAGGAGAAGGAGGAGGAGAAGAAGGAGAAGGAGAAGAAGGAGAAGGAGAAGAAGGAAAAGAAGAAGGAGAAGGAAAAAAAGAAGGAGAAGGAGAAGAAGAAGGAGAAGAAGAAGAAGGAGAAAGAGAAGGAGAAGGAGGAGGAGGAGGAGAAGGAGGAGGAGAAGTAGAAGGAGAAGGAGAAGGAGCAGGAGCAGGAGAAGGAGGAGGAGAAGGAAAAGGAGAAGGAGGAGAAATTCTAACCTAAGCATGGGTTCATTGGCAAAACATTTTCTAAGCCATTATATTGATGATTTAATGTTTGATTAATGTTTTTAAGATGATTTCGTATGGAATTCCTTGAAGAACCCATGTTTTCCCTAAATTCCTAAATTTGCTTATGAAGTGGGTCTTTTGCTTATGATTAAAAGTTTATGAAATTGTGTTTGGATTGGATTGTATTAGTGACTCTTACGATTTTCTACATCTATCTATGATGAATTGATGATGTATGGATGAATTGAAAGTTGTGGCCTTATGGGCAAGTTCTGGATGAATTCTCTTGTGGTAAGTAAAATGGTTGGGACTTGAGTGTTGTTGATTATGGCTTTGGAGGATGGTAAGTTGGATTAATCTCATATTATGGATAAAATTGTTCTTGCTTGGTTTGATCCACTTATGGTGGAGGTGTTTAATTATGGAATGTATTGTGACCATGGCCTTGAAGGCATAGTATGAGAAATTTAAGTGTTACATGACATTTTTATGAATGGACATT
>JAJOOI010071635.1:0-26131 GCA_029582585.1 Solanum bukasovii
TACAACCACACAAATTTCTATCATTCATTTTGGACCACAAGTTTTAAAAGTCTTTCCATTTTTCTTAAAGTTTGTGCCAAATCAAAGTACATCACATAAAATGGGACGGAGGGAGTATTTCATAATTCATACACACTACCCACTTCAGTTTTGGAAACCATTGAACAGGAGAATATTTTCATGGATATGGCATGTGTTATCAAATATATATAATTATATACATTTAATAATGCAACTACATCAAATTTAAATATTGATATGATCGATGTTTTTATGTTAAACTAACTTTTCAGGCATACTATGTTACTCCTTCCATGTTCCATTTTATTAATCGTGTTTGAATTTTTGATTTTAAATATGTAATGATATTTTTGTAGTTATAAAAGTATGTTATTAATAGATTGTTAAGTATTTATTAAACTAAAAATAAGAAAAGAACGATGTATTTTCTCAATTTAAGTCTACTTTCAGTCAATTCTTTTCAAGCAACTTAAAAAGGTTTTCCACTCATTGATTTATTACAAAACTGTATTTTGTAGCATAATACGTCCCTAATGTCAATTAAAGAAGAGTGAATTCGGAAATAAGAAAAACAAATTTATTTTATGGTTTTTCTTGTTAATAAATTTTTTAATTGGTCAAATCTAAGATTCTACTAAATTGAGTTTTTTTTCCTTATATTAATAAGTTCATTCAGACCTTTTCCTTTTTAGTCTTTTGATATCGAATGAATCCCAACCATTAATTTTTATCTACACACATGGCAAGCGAGAATGAGAGGGGATCAGCTCAACACGTGACACATAGATTTAAAAATATTTATTACGTTGAGGTAAAGTTAACACATGTAAATAATAATAAATAAATTTTGTATTTTAAAAAAAAAAAACATATGAAACATAACACACTAGTAAAATTCATCAATAATAGTAACACCCCAGACTTCGAGAAAGGCTAAAGAAGTCAAGGGGCAAGTCCACAAGCCAAAAACAGGCTAGGGACCCTTCACGAGACCCTAAACTGTTCGTTTGGGGCACCACTGACCATTTAGGGACAGTAGAAGGCCAACTGAATTTGGCCTTAATAGTATGGATCCCTAGACGGTCTGTTTACAAGTGTACGGGCCGTATAGGGAGCGCAGTCCAACCGTGAAAGGCTGCCAGACTTGGGGTCCTCTGGGCGGTTCCCTATACAGCCAGTGAGGCCTTGTACGAACGTCCAACCTTCCATATAGGTGACTCCATCCGCTTTTAAGTTTAGTCAATTCTTTAAATGTGGGAATGATTCTGAATATGTATTAAGGTCACTAGAATATCCTAGCAAAAAGTTGAGTTGAAAGCTTTCTTACCGATTGAGTTTCAATATGAGATTTTACTTGGGTTAAATTTAAACAACTATATCTCTCAGCACATAACAAATTAGGTGGCCCATGACCTATCAAATTAAAGGTCTATGAGTCCTCTTTCCAACGCCATCAAGTTCACCTCATTTCGAGTTTGGAGTAAAAAGTTATGTCCATTTTAGTGAAGTCCTGTTAGGCAGTCGAAGTTTCACGGAAGGCTTGACGGATGGTGAAGTGTCTCACGGACCGTGGAGCCCTAAACGGTCCGTGAAATCTTCCTTTTAAGGCACTCAGTCATCTTTTAAGTTTGGGCCGTTTTGGTCTTTCCCCTATGTGTTTGGTACTTAAATTATGTTGTTTTAATCCTTATTCTAAGCCTAAACCACAATGTTTTCACCTAGTTAAGGGCTTAAAAAGTGTTAATAAGTTCTTTTATGTTCATTAACACTTCAAGTCATTAGAGCAAGGTTGCAAGAGGATAAAAACTAGGGTTTCGATCATTCTTCGAGTTTCATCGATTTCGCCAAGAACTTTGTTCTTCTAGGTATGTAAGACTACTTATAGTGATGGACTGAGTTCGTCCTCACGCCCTACATCTCAATTCAGTTTATACCATTAGTTTTCAAAATTCTTGAGATGAGCTTGTTGTTGAGTTTTGAGTTCTGTTCCTAATGGTTGAGTTGCTATATGTTATGCATTGAGATTCTTGAGTTAATTCGTTCATGTTTATATTTCAGCATGAACCCTATTAATTGAGTATTCTTGAGATGAGTAATATTGTTGAGCTCTGAGTATTGAGTTTTTTATTATTTTTGAGATCCTTGAGTTGAGTTGTTCATGTCTATATTTTGGCATGAACCCTATTTTGAGTTATAAATTTTGAGAATCTTTTAAAGCCAATATATTTGTTTTAAATTGAGTTTTGAGAAAGTAAAGAGGAGTTTGAGAAAGAGTTTTAACCAAGATTTGAGCAAGAGTATAAGGGAACTAAGTATTTCCCAAATATTTCATTTTTACATGAAGAAAGAGAGTATTATTTTGAGAAAAGTAAAAGAGTTTTCAGAAAGATTGAGTATAAAGTGGTTACCTCTTAAAGAGACCCTTTTGAGTAATTATCTCAACCCAGAGTAAGTATTTTTACATTGAGCAAAGAGAAATGAGCAATGAGTTCGGAGATATTTCAAAGCAATTACCTATCTCAAACCAGAGAAAGAGTATGATTTATATATTTGAGCATGATTTTTTTTTATATATATATATATATATATATATATTATTAGGAGTAGTATTGAGTACCGATATGGGATGAGTTCTGACAACTCAAAATAATCTTCATAAACCATGTCTTGCCAAAATGGGTACATGATCATACTTTTTAGATGAATCATTATTGCTTAGTGGATCAATTTAGTTAAAAGGTGTCATACTCCGACACGATATAGGACAGTTCTAACAGCGTGGGTGAGACGATGTATCATTGTTTTATTAGGAAAATATATATTATTTGAACTGGTTTAGAGTCGCCACTTAATTTTTAAGAAAAATCAAGAAAACTGTTGTTTTCAAAAGATTAAAACAGAAAATCTCATGAAAACTTTAAAGGGGTTCGGGGTTCTTATTAGCATTTCAGGAAGGGATTGAAAGCACCCGAAATGTCCGCTAACACACGGTTATCCGATAATTAACTATTTGGCCAATTGATTTTAAAATATAGCGTGTTTGTCTAATTTAGGAAATAAACAACTTACACTTGAAAATATTATTTAGGGAGAAGGGAAATAGGATAAGGGTTTTACTTGCATATATATTTTCAAAGTAATTTAAGTAGATAAAAAAGTATAATTATTTAATCTTCAAAAAATCTAGAAACGACTATCTTTTGGGGAAATCGAATTAGGCAAACCTTAAAATTGACAAGCAAATAAACAATTAAACAAATACGAAAAACGAATAAAATAAAGAGAGAGAGGGTGTGGGCCCAAGTCTGGTTTTCTGTTCGCCTGGACCAGCGCTCGGGCCTACTTTTGTTTTGGGCCTTTGGCCCACTTAATTCACTGATACCTGTCCTAAGAACAACCAAGTAATAATAAAGATTGCAATGAAGGGCTTAAGCCCAAAATACAACTTGAAAATAAAGGGATGAGCCTTTGGGCCCAAATCTGTCATGTATACAACATACACCAAGTGTATATTGCTATACATTTTGTATATCGGCTCCAATTCCTGTTTGTCAATTTTTTGGGGACCGTTTCCTTGATTCCAATGGCTGACCGACTCGGAAGGAAGTGATTTAAGCCTTTATGGCTCTCTCGAAATGCAAGGAAAGGAGATAGGAGTTCATGGCGAACTCGGACAGATTTCACATGCGAAACAAAGTAAGGATAAAATTAGTGTCCAATAATGACATCTTCAAACTGTAGCTTAATGATGATTAACCCAATCACAAAATAATAAATGCATCAAAGGGAATTAGAACTTAACGTCTTAAGCTAAAGAAAATAAATTGATGGATTAGATAATTGGATTGAATAAGTGGCAGATTCCAAGCGGAAAAGAAAGCAATTTTGATAAAACCAAAATGATTCAATCAAACCCACATGTTCGATAAATAGGGCAGTGAACAAAACCCACATTTTCCAAGCATTGAACAGGTTATTGGGACACTACTATCATCCGAGAAAATCAATGCTAAGATGGAATTAGACAAACACACAAGTGACTTATTTGTGAAAAATAAAACCACTGCTAGAAGACAAATCTTAGCACAATAACTTTAATTATCCTAGATTAGCTACCACATCTATAACTAGACTAGACATTACAATTTCAAAGAGGGGAAATTGGCCAGTGAACATTACAATCAAGCATGTGTTGATTTTAAGAAGAAAAAAAAAAAACAAATAACACCAAACTTGAAATCTCATGGAATTCAACATAGTATCACACAATCACTTGTTAAAAAAGAAAAATGCAACTACTTAGTATTAAATCATAAAATTGTACTCCAGTGAGTTCAGCCAACTTGTATGAATGCTTGAGTTTACAAGGTCTTCTAGGAGATATTACAAAAGATAAGTAAATTCAAAATTTAAACTCAAAACACAATAACTTTCATATTCTTCATAGCAAGCTTTCATATAACTAACAGACTCAACTTTTAAAAGTAATAGCTCAAATCAAATCAAATACAACAGACAAGTGGTATCTCAATGTCGAATCACTTGAATTAGGCCACAGGCTAATATAAAAGAAATTTGATATAACACTACGGATAAATCGATAAAAGGAACTCTATTGTATTCTAGAACCAAAATGCCAAGATTTGAGCATACTAGAGCTACATAATGGCAACGTATGCGAAGAGAATATTAAAAGAACGAACCAAATATTGAAAATTTCATTACATCATTCAAAGAGAAAATAATCACAATTCTAAGCTGAAACAGAAAATAAAAGAACAATTTGAGTAAATAACAAGAAAGGGTGGAGGGAATTACCCCTTTAGGAGCAGCGATCTGGGACGACAAGCTTGAAAGGATGCTTCCACCACCAATCCCGAAAAATTTCGATGGAAAACTCGAATTCCAAAATAGGTGACCCAGAAAACTTTGGAAATATGAACACTATTCCTAAAAATCTACCTCTGTTTTCCTTGTATATGTTTTGTAAATTTCAGCTCCTTACTTATATTTCTTTTTTATTTTTTGTTCAATATTTCTCCTTCATTTTTTTTTTCAATCCCCTCCCCCTGAAGATTAAAAAAAAAAAGGGCTTATATAATGGGAAGATTGTGACTGATTGAAGGGGGGAAAACATGTAGAAATTTGGATAGCCCTCCCTTTAAAATTTGAAACTCAAATTCCTTAAGAAAAGGTTCCCATCGCTGGAAATTGTACTGTTCTTAACGGGAAAATGATTTGGAACCCTTGATTCTCGAGCAAGGACGAGGAAGGGATTGAGATGCGGACACGTGGACTGATTCAACGTTCTTGTACGCGAGCTGGTTTATTTTGGAATTATTGTGTAATATTGCTGATGTTTGAGAGAATTGGGTTTGGGCTGCCAATGGGTGAGAGGGGCTGCTGACAGAGCTTTTGGGCTTGATTAAATGGCCCAATTTTTGTTCTTGATGTGTTGAAACAATCTGATTAGGAATAATAGCCCAAGTAAATTTCAATTGTACCCAAATCGAATTAAATCGATGAATTTGGTCAAAATTTAAACAAGATGAAATAATATAAGTTAATTAAGGAGCTTCTTACTCTTAACATAATAAAACTAAAGACTCAAAATATAAACTACACATTTAGACAAAAAATAATTTAATAAGATATTTAAGTAAAACAAAAAATCTTTTTGAATATTTATAAAATATGCTAATTATATACAAAGTTATATAAAATATACATATTATTTAAAAATTATAATCATAATAAAACTAATTAAAAATAACTTAAAAAATATTTTGAACTTTATAAAAACTAATTATTTTAAATTGTTTGACATTAGAGAAGCTCGATGATTAATTTGTATTGTGGAGGTCCAAAATTGGGTGTCAACAATCATCAGTTCATCACGTAGCTCATAGTGATGGTTGTCGGTTAGAGAAACTCCCGATATAGTTTAAAGTGTATTTTAGTATATCACTTATTATGTTGAGTTCAGAGATGAGTAAGTATTTTGTAAAGCTTTAAGTAATTTAACTCCTTTATTTCTTTACATTCAACTTGAGTATATTGTTATCTATTGCAATCTTTTCATTCAGTTATTTCGCCTCGTCAATATTACATACTTGTACATTTAAATGTATTGATGTCAGTTGACTTGCACTTTTTTATGATAGAGATACAAGTTTTCAGGATCATCAACAAGCGCTCCGTTGAGATCACTCTACACAGTTTTGGTGAGCCTCTTTGCATTCCGGAGGACTTCACATTTACTTTCAGTTTAGTTGTTTTGAGGCAACGTATGTCTTGTCCCGACACCTATCGTAAACATTAGATGTTTTATAGATAGAAAGAGTCGAGGAGTATCTCAGTACTTTCTTTCCTTTAAAGATGTTTTGCGAACTCTTATAATTATCACAATGAGTACTTTTAGACATTCGAGTTGAGTTTTATTTTGAGATCAAATTCTTTTTTAAGCCTATTATTGATTGAGTGAGTCTTCCGCTAAGTAGTCAGCCAGGCCAAGAATTTGCTTGGAGATCAGAAATGGTTCTCGAGTGCCGGCCACGTCCATGGTGTAGACTCGGGGAGTGATATTTCTTCAATTTAAAATGAATAAAGCTTAAATGTGTTTGGGAATATCACTGTAACGACCTGTTACCATCGTTATAGAAAATCCAACGGGAAAATTTTTTAGACCGAAAAACTTTTTCGTAGTATCTTGAGATTTTCCAACTTAGTCCAGATTTGGACGAAATCGGAGTCATTAAAGTTTAGGGAAATCTGGTAGCGATTGGGTGATCTAATTATGATTTTGATTACATGAATGAATATCTAAGATGTTAAAGAACCCGTATGACTTTACAGAATTGAATTCGGGCGAGTAGAACTCCAGAATTGATCTTAGCGTGAACATGTATTTTATGAGTGTCATAGGATGAATGTGTGTTGTGAAATGGGAGTTTGGACTTCTTAAATCGACTCACTGGTCCTGCGCAAGCAGCTGAGGCGGGATTATTCCCGCCAAGGTGGGGCTGCTATAGCGGGGTTAGTACCGCTGTGGTGGGACAGTCGCGACTTAAAGTCGAAAATAAACCCCAAAAACATTTTATTCTGCAATTGTTTTATTAGGAAAATATATATTAGACTGGTTTAAGAGTCGCCACTTAATTTTTAAAGGAAAATTAAGAAAACTTATTTTTCAAAATATTAAAACAGAAATCTAGTGAAAACTTAAAAAAGGGGTTCGAGGTTCTTATTAACATCCTAGGAAGGTTTTAAAAGCACCTAGAATATCCACTAATGTGGTTATCCGACAATTAATTTTTTTGGCTAAATTGACTCTAACTTAGTTTGAATTGCAAAATTGAACTATTTTGTTAATTATGACCATTTTAAAGGAGAAAAAGCGAAATGTTGAAATATCATCTAAGCAAAATATTTTGTAAACTCATTCTTTAAGTTTCGTTAAGAGATGACCGACTTAGTTAAATTGTTAAATCAAAAGGAACGTCTCTCGGGGATTTGAATTGTTGTCCTTAAGATTATGACAAATATTAGCAAGTAAAGGAGCATAATAAAATAAAGAGGGAGAGAGATTTGGGCCCAAATCTGGTTTTCCTGTCCGCCTGGACCAGTATTTGAGCCTATTTCATTTTAGGCCTTTGGCCCAATTCTTTCACATGTCCTAGATTCTAACAAGATAAAAACAAAAGTGACGAGGACTTATGCCCAAAAATAACAAGAATACAATTTCTGAAACTAAGAGTGGGCCGTTGGCCCAATCTTTTCGAATTCCCGATCTGCTTCATACTCTATCAACTTGGGGACCTGTTCGTCAATTTTTAGGACTGGCCGACACGATGAAGGCGGAATTTAAGCCTTTATGGCTCTCCGAAATGCGAAGGGTATAGACCCAAATGGAGTTCATAGTGAACTCGAACGGATTTCACATACAAACACAAAATGAAAATTAGTAAGTACGAATCAAACAAAACATAATTTATACTC
Source organism: Solanum bukasovii (assembly GCA_029582585.1). Taxonomy (NCBI): domain Eukaryota; kingdom Viridiplantae; phylum Streptophyta; class Magnoliopsida; order Solanales; family Solanaceae; genus Solanum; species Solanum bukasovii. Next base: position 8,020 of record JAJOOI010071635.1, read on the forward strand.
TACCATATTCTAAAATTTAAGTACTACCATATTCTAATAATTAGCTACTACCATATTTTAATATTTATTATACTCCCATATTCTGAAAAAATTATATACTACCGTATTTTATTATTTTATTATACTACCATATTCTAAATTTATATACTACCGCGCTCTAATATTTATATACTACTATATTTTATTATTTATTATACTACCATATTCTAAAAAATTATATACTACCGTATTTTATTATTTTATTATACTACCATATTCTAAATTTATATACTACCGTGCTCTAATATTTATATTCTACTATATTTTATTATTTATTATACTACCATATTCTAAAAAATTATATACTACCGTAATTTAATTATTTTATTATACTACCATATTCTAAATTTATATACTATCGTATTCTAAGATTTATATACTGCCATATTTTAATATTTATTATACTCCCATATTCTAAAATTAGCACAATAAAAGATAATGTATATCACCGAGGGCCTTAAATCCTACACGTGATTTCTAATGACCCTTTACAACTGAAACCGTAATCCAAGATAAACAAATACTAAACCGGCAATAGGTAATTAATACTTCATCCTAAGACTTTCAATTAAAATAAATAAGCTATGACCCCTTAGTGATAGAATGCTTTTGAATAATCCATTCAATACCAACAAAATCAACAGTAAGAAATAAAGGAGATAGTGAAGGTACTCTAGTAAATGAACGGCGATAAAAGCGGATGGGTCAAAGGAAAGCTCTCACGGCATGAATCAATGTTACCGAAAAAATTAAAATCCTAGAAATAGTCCATGATAACCAAAATACTCAACTTATGATAAAGTGATACGCCTAACCATACTTTCCTTCTTAACAGCAAGCTCTAAATAAAAACAAAGAAAGAGGCCTGTCCTATTTTTGCATGTTTGAGAAAAAGAGAAACAGTCTATGTGACACTAGAATGGAGTTTAAAGCTTTGTACATGCACAAATCAACCAAACAATATTAACACATCAAGACTAGACTCTGCAGACATGAATAAAAGACAAACTTTCATATTTTTCTGCAACCTCGAGTAAGGGAATGAGGGCAAGAACATTCACGCTGCAACACTTGGAGACAAACCAAGAAGATAACATGACAAGACAACAGAAACTAAAAGAAAATAGTTTTTCGCCTCCATGTCACTTCCATATTGACCAGTTGTTAAGATCCCATAATACTCATAAGTGAAACAACAACAAATACAAGAAATAAATTTTATGCTTCAAACAACTAAGACACATTTAACTCGAAATCAACAGTCCATCACTAAGCATCGGCAATAAACCCAAAGGATAAAAGAGAATTCACTAAAAAGGGAAAAAGAATCAACAGGGAGCTTCATTTCTCCACAGAAACGTCAAACTAAAATAAGGCGAACGAAGATAAAATGTACCTTTATGGGGGCAGCGAACTGAGCAAAACAAACTGGAAGCAACGAGCTTCCACCACCAAATCGAGATTCCCACGGATTCAAGTAAATGAGCGAGAACGTGAGCAAATATCGAAACTCTTCCTTCTCTGTTTCGACTGTACCCCTTATATATTCTCTATAGTTATTCTTCGTTTTTAGACCCCTTAGTGAATTACTCTCTTCCTAAATAAATTGCCGTCGACTCTATTCCCCTTTTTTTTTTCTCAATCCTCCCCCCTTACAAATGAACAGAAGATGTTCATATAAAGGGAAAATTAGGGTAGATTTTGGGGGGAATTCGGGTGAAAATTTTGGATTAATTTCGAATTCGAAATTCGAATCCTTTCACCGATTTAGGGAGACATCCTTTCTCTAAAAAAATACCTCATTCCGGAAGAGGAAAGGAGTAGGACGCGTGCCTGCTGCAAGCTGAAAGTGACGGGAAGGAGAAAACAAAATTGCGGAGTGTTGTACGCGCCTAAGTCGTTGCACTGTCTGTGAACGTTCTGGGAGCTGCTGCGGATTGTTGGGTTCTTTTGAAAATAGAAGAATGGGCTGGGTTGGGTCATAATTTGGTGGGCTGCTCAAATAATGAATTGGGTCGGTGGGAATGTTGTTGGAAAAGGAAGTGGATCGGCTGGGAGGGAATTGGAAAAGGGAATTTGAGGAATGGGAATGGGTTACATATGGATAGTGGGCTGTTGTAGTTTATTGTTGGGAACTGGTTAGGCTGGAAAATTGGAGAAAGAAAAGGCTGCTGGAAAATGCCTTTTTGGTTGATTAAATGGCCCAATCTTTGGGTCTAAAGGATTGACAATCAAGCTAAATGGGTGGCCGTAATTGCAATTGAAATTATAACCGATTAAGGTTATAACTTAGCCGAATTGAAATTAGTTGGTGAATTCGGCCAAAGTTAAATAAGATGAATTAATACTAATTAATTAATGAGCTTCTTAACCTTAACGAAATAAAATAATTAACTTAATTTTAAACTAATGATTCAAAATTACAACCATAATTTAAACTAAACTAATTTAACAAAGACTTACTAAAAATTAAAAATCTATTTGAGAGGATTTTCAAATATTTAAGAAACACTAATTATACATATAACTATAAAATACTATAAAATCGACTAAACTTACTTAAAGTAACCTCGATAAATATTTGAATTTTATAAAACTAATTATTCTAAATCGTTTGAAAATTGAGAAGCACGTGAATTAATTCTTATCGGGGTGGGTCAAAATTAGGTGTCAACAACAATTTTTGAACTTGAGAGCTAAGGAACAAACCCAGGGATTTTCTAGACAGTTTTTCACCATTCTTAAGGCTAAAGGTAAGATTTTCACTCCCCGAATCTGTTTTTCGATTTGTAGAACGTAATCTAATGGGTAATTATCGATGCGGAAGAGTTTTAATCTGAGAATTATGGTGAAAAAAAGCCTTAATCTGGGTATAAAAATCATGGGTATGATCTAGGGTTGATAACATTGTTAGTAATTCGGGTAATTAGTTATTGTTTATTGATTCCTATGTTATATTGATCGTTTATAGACCAAGAACAAGGGAACGAATCCGGAAAGGGAAGAATCAAGTTTAATTTCTTAGGGGATTAAGCTTGTTTCTAGGTAGGTGATAGTTGTGATTTTATGATTGTGTGATGTATGTTTGTTCTTGCTTTATTATAATACTTGTATGGATGTGAATGTTGCATTATTGATCACGTTAATTGTAAATGAAGATAGATGAATGATGAATGCCATGAATCATGACTTGATTGTATGCTTATGAGAATGTACTTTGTGATTGTGATTGTGGCTTGTTTAATGGATCGGGTGTTGCGTTCCGACACACTAACTTGGATTAGTTGCCACGTTCCTGCATAATTATGGGATCGATTGACACGTTCCGGCATAAATATTGGATCGGGTACCATGTTCCGGTATGCTAATTGTTTGGGTTTAATTTGGATTCCGTGAGAGGACCAACGAGTTGACATAATTGTGTATCTTGAGAAATGTGAAATTGTACGTTGTTCGTAAAATGATGATGATATTGTATATGTTCGGTGTATGCATGTTATTATTATGTTGTATTGACTTATATATGTTGCACTTAGTGGGATAGCCGTGTGATCCTACCAGTACACTGTGGTTGTGTACTGATACTGCACTTGCTCTTTCTTTGTTGAGTACAGAGCATCTTCAGGTGGCTATTGACAGACCTCGCTTAGAAGATCAGTGATCGTCGTTCGAATTCAAGGGTGCGCCAGTTCTTCCGGGCTGCCATGAGTTCTCTTTCTATCTATGTCTACATTTCAGATTTAGACTTTCTAGTTAGTTGTTAGTACATTAGCTTGGGGTTGTAACCCTTCCTGTTTAGACTTATGGATCTTATTAGAGTTTTGATACATTGACTTTCAGGTTCTAGGCGTATTTTCCGCATTTATTTTAGTTGTTAGACTTTTGTTTGAAGTTTATGGTAACTCCTTAATTCTTTCCTTAGCATTTAACTTGCTTCCGTAACCCTAAATGCTTTAGTATTTTGATTAAGTTGGTTAGCTAATTAGTATGAATGGTTCTCCCACCGGAGGGTTAGTGTGGATGCCAATTACGATAGTCTGGGTCGTGACAATCAATTATTTTTAATATAGATAGTAACTCATTGATAAAACTCAAATTCATCGTGCAACCACATTAATTTCAAATCCTATTGTTGAATCAATAAGAATATTTCTTTCAGAAAGAGAAAACAATTTTGAGGTGTGTTTTTGTAAATTTTTGAAACTGTAGTATATTTAGTGTAATAAAAAAAGTTACAAGAAGTGTTTGTAAACTACACATAGAAGAGTCATTGCACTTAACTATTTTTTTCCTAATCCAAGACCATTATAATCCTTGACTGATATGTTGCTAAATTTGACATATTAATTAAAATTTACTTTTAAATTATTTGAAAAAGAAGGCGGAAATATGCAATTACTTCTAAGTAAATAATTCAAAGTGTAAAAATTATTTATATTGTAAATTATTTCAACTTATTATTAATGTAAACTTGACCAATAATAAAAATATCTTGACCAATTCAACTAATATAATTAATTTGAAAGAGATGAAGATAATCCAGGAACACAAGTTTATCGCTACAAATAAGCAGAAGGAACTCACATGTTTGTCCATTGATAAGAACGAAAACAAACAACTTACTCATACAATTACCAGCTTTATTTTTACTCGCAGAATACAAATCACGCCTCGCCAACCATCCCACTCATCATGCCACCATAAACATTCCACCACCACATTAGCATCATCACCACCACCATCACTATCAATGCCTTAACGAATAATAATAAATAGTACCATTCTCGATTCCATTGACCAACCACCCCAATTGTGGGTGGAGATGGATCTTTCTGGCCATTCATTGACATTTACCTTTCATATGAACAACAACCAAAATGTAGTCTGGAAAAAGGACTTTGTTGTTGTCAATGGACTTACATCAACAACAAGGAGATACATTGCACTGTTAAGATACAATGATTAGTTTGCACAGGAAATTTCAGTGCGTCTGATTAATTTATCTCCTGAACATGAGTTCTATATTGATGAATTTTTAATGGACATTACGGAGGGACGTTAAACTTCATTTTATTAATCGTGGTTGCGATTATAAAAATATTATAATAATTTTGTGATTGTAAAAGTATGTCATTAAGATTGTTAAGTATTTTATTGAACTGATAATAAGAAAAGAACGATGTATTCTCTCAATTTAAGTTTTCTTTCAACCAATTATTTTCAAACAACTCAAATAGCTTTACCACTCATTGATTTATTGCAAAACTACATTTTGCAGCATAATACGTTCCTAATGTCAATTAAAGAAGGTTAAATTCAGAAATAAGAAAAACAAATTTATTTAATAGTTTTCCTTGTTAATAAATTTCTTATTTTATTTCTCATGGTCAAATCTTTTTTTTTTCATGGTAGATTTCAAATTTTTCTAAATCAACTTTTTTTTCTTCTATTAATAAGTTAATTTACACCTTTTCCTTTTTAGTCCTTTGATGGCAATTGAATTTCAACCATTAATTTTTACCTAGATACATGACAAGAGGGACGAAAGGAGGTCAACTTAAATGTGTTTGAGTATATTAGTTATTAATATAGATAGTAACACATTGATGAAACTCAAATTCATTGTGCAACCACACTAATTCAAACCTATTATTGAATCAATGGGATTATTTATTTCTAAGAGAGTGCCAAGAAAGAACACATACCTATCACTTTTGGAAGGTTTGGAATCCTGAGAGAAACACATTTGAGGTGCTTTGTGTAAAAAATTTAAATTACATTTAGCAAATGTAAAAAAATAAGTTACAAGAAATGTTTGTAAACTAATCACAAGAAGAGTCATTGTTGAGTCATTGCACTAAGTCATTTTTTTAAATCCAAATTCATTATAATCCTTGACTAATCTGTTACTAAATTAATAATTGACACATTAATTAAATTTACTTTTAAATTATTTGGGAAAAAGGTGGGAATATGCAATATCTAAGAAAATTCAAAGTTTAAAAAATCATATGTAGTAAATTATTTGAACTTATTATTAATGTAAAGTTGACCAATAATATAAAATATATCTTAAAAAATCTGTAAATTATTTCAACTTATTATTAATGTAAAGTTGACCAATAATAAAAAAAACCTTTGACCAATCCTACTAATATAATTTATTAAAAGAGATTAAAGTTAATTCAGATACACAAGCTTATGGCTATAAATAGGTCGAAGATACTCATATGTGTGTCCATTGATAAGCACAAACAAACATCTTACACATACAATTACTAGCTGCATTTCTACTTGCATAATACAAGTCATGCCTCGCCGCCTACCATCACGCTCATCACCCCCCAATAGACGTTCCACCACCCCACCACCACCACCACCACCATCACGCTCATCATCCCCCAATAGACGTTCCACCACCCCACCACCACCACCACCACCACCACCACCATCACCAGCATCAATGCCTCAGAGACAGACAATTAGACGTACCATTTTGGGTTCCATTGATCAACCACCCCAATCGTGGCTGGAGATGGGTCTCTCCGGCCATTCAATGGAGTTTACCTTTCAAATGAGCAATAACCAAGATATATACTCATGTGACGCCCCACCTTCACAGCAATCACAAATGGAAGTAGACACAACTCCTCTTCCATCGATGGAACTACAACAAGGAATTCGCCCAAAAATGTACCTTCTCAATTCCATGAAATCCTTCATCGTAGAGGAGGAATATATACTCATGTGCCCAGTAAGACTAAGCAAGTGCACCATGGATATAAGAGTAATAACAAATCCTAACTCCAAAAAATTTGCAGTGTTTTTAGTACCAACACTTTTGCCAATCCAAACAGATGAAGACGACGAAGAACCCCCCAAAATGAGTCTAATGATATGGAATTGTCGTGGCTCTGAGCAATCCGACTTTCGTACAAGTTATCGTTCTATGCTTAACTACCATCGCCCAACCATGGTTTTGCTCCTCGAGACTCACATGACGCACCACCAACACCTAGCTGATGATTTTACCTTCACTGATATAGCTAATGTTCCGGCTATTGGAGGTTGCGGAGGTATGGCACTTGTCTGGAAAAAGGACTCTGTTGTTGTCGATGGACTTGCAATGAACGACGAGGAGATACATTGCACCATTAAAATGCAGTGATTTTATTTTATGTTAGTGAAATTATGAAGTTATTTTTATGTTAGATCAATTATAATATTAGGTACTCTCTTCTTAAACAATTTAATAAATATTGTTTTTTATGAAATTTCAATGCTTGGGTTAGTAAACCACTTATAAATAATAAGTACTCGGGCTAAAACATATTAATGCAAGGGTACTTTTGAAAACTGAATTCAATGTCTTAATGACGGTAAATCTAACACTAAATTATATTATTTTACCTATTCACGATATTAAAAGTAGTGAAAATTAATATTGGTGTTACAATGCACATCAAATTCAAAATACAAACATCCAAGATTACACGAGTTTATTCACTATGAAACTAACATCTAGTTTATTTTCTGGCTACCAACTTATATTTTCCTAGATTAACATCTTTTAATAATATCAAACTTCTAAAATCACTCACTGAAATAGAAATTCATTATGTACACCAATCATTTGGGTCTCATAAGGCTCGGGGGCTAGATGGTCTTCACCCTTTTCTTAGACCAAAATTACTGGAACATTAACAATGCCTCTGTTGTCTCCTTTATTAAAATTGTTTTCTTCGAATGGACTATCCCAACATCAATTAATCAAACCTACAAGTGTGCATTTTAAAGCACACTTGTGAAATATAACACACTAGAGGAGTTCATAATTGATTGCTTAATGTAAAACGAACGCAACGCATATGTGTTTGAAAATATTAGTCATGAACATAGATAATAACTCATTGATGAAACTCAGACGTAATTCAAATCCTTTTATTAGAATAGTGAGATCATTTATTTACGAAAGAGAGAAAACAAAGTTTAGAGGGAGTTTTTTTTCTTGTAATTTTTTTAAACTTGAGAATACATTTAGAGACGTAATAAAAGAAGTTGCAAGAAATATTTGTAAACTAAACAAAAGAGAGTCATTGCACTTAGCCATTTTTTCTGATCTAAGATCACTATCATCCTTGATTGATCTGTTGCTAAATTTGGCATATTAGTTAAAATTTGCTTTAAAATTAATTATTTTCTAAAGAAGGTGGGAATATGCCTTGCTAAATTTGGCATATTAGTTAAAATTTGCTTTGAAATTATTTTCTAAAAAAGGCAGGAATATACAATATCTAGGTAAATTCAAAGAGTAAAACATCAGCCTCTTAAATTTAATCAAATATTTTATTTAGACACTCGAACTAAATTATGTTCCAATTGAACATCTTAACTTCTAACAAAATGTTCTAATTTGACACTTTCAATTCAAGTTTTAAAGAAATAATTGTGCGTATTTTCATTCGTCTATTAGACACTTGAGTTAATCACATAAAATATATCATCTCTTTTAATTATATGCATCAACCTCAAATGGAAAATGTTTGAAGTTTTATGATTTATTAGGAATTAAGGTATTTAATCAAAATATGACTTAATTCAGATGTCTAAATGAAATATATTGACAAATTTAAGGGGTAAAATTGACCAATAATAAAATATCTTCACCTTACTCACATATTTTGAAAGAGGATAAAGATAATCCAGATATACAAGCTACCACTATATATAGATAGTAAGAAGGAACTCATATTTATATCTTTATAAGAAGGAAAACAAACATCTCACAGATTCAATTACTAGCTTCATTTCTACTTACAGAATACAAATCATGTCTCGTGTACCATCACACCTTCATCGACATTCCACCTCCCCACCACCAACTCGTCAACCGTTAATATTCAGTAGCAATATCGTTCCCAGTTCCATTGATCAACCACCCCAATCATGGGTAGAGATGGGGCTCTCCGGCCATTCACTAACCTTTAGTTTCCATCTGGATAACCGAGAGATAATTATGGACCTTCAGGACCCGGGGTACGTGGCCCAAATTATAACGGAAGGAATGAGGTTGGGTATAGAAACCTACATTAACCATATGAATATCCCAGGGACCGAACTCCCTTTCTATCACCCCGAACAACCAGAGGGGCCAGTACTTGCTCCTCCGATTAATCCACCAGTCTCGCTGATCGAGGTCCCAACTTCCAGTCGTGGTGCTACTCATGACAGTACCCCACAAATCGAACAAGATACAACTCCTCTACCAACGATGGCACTCCAACAAGGAATTCGCCCAAAGATGTATGTTCTCAATTCCGTGAAATCCTTCATCGTAGAAGAGAATACATAAAAAAATACATCCTCAAGTGCCCAGTAAGACTCAACAAGTGCACCATGGATATCAGAGTCATAACAAACCCTAACTCCCAAAAAAAATCTGTAGTCCTTTTAGTACCAACACTTGTGAACCTTCCAGATGATGACGACGAAGAACCCCCAAAAATGAGTCTAATGATATGGAATTGTCGTGGATCCGAGCACTCTGACTTCCGTATAAGTTTTCGGTCTATGCTCGACTACTATCGCCCAACTATAGTTTTGCTCCTGGAGACTCAAATGACACACCACCAACACCTCGCGGATGACTTTAGCTTCAGTGATATAGCTAATGTTCCCGCGATTCAAGGTTGTGGAGGAATGGCACTAGTCTGGAAAAAGGAGTTTGTTGCTGTCGATGGACTTGTAATCAACAACGAGGAGATACATTGCACCATTAATGTACAATGACGACGTTATTTAATTTTATGCTAGTTCAATTATAATTGTAGTATTAGATATCATGAATTTCAGATATATAATTTTATCAATATTGTTACTTTGTGCTAGACTTTCATGAAATTTTAATACTAATTGGACTAAATAATAAGTACTCGGAGGTATGTACTATGTTCCTTTCTCTTCACTCAACTTTGGTTTTATTCCAAGTCACTCAAGCACCGTGGACTTTTCGCTCAACTTTGATTTTTAACCCCAAAATCACTCAACTATGCAAACACTTGCCATGCCTGTAGAATGTAAGTTGGTAAGCATATAACTAGATGTTAGTTATGCAGAGTATAAATCCGTGTAGTATAGATGATTGTATAATCTCAGAAGCATTACATTTTGTGAAAAGAAGATTCTTTATCTATCAAAGTTATTTTTTTGGCATAATACTACTAGTGAAAACAATTGAAGTGTGATGATGATTGTGTGATAATTATATATTGTGTTCAGTTTTGATAGTAGAAATGCAAGTCATATAATAAGAGTAATGAGTTATGTTGAAAAGTTAACAAAATGGGAGGGCTAGCTTAATGAACTAATGATGATTTAATAGGATCAAAAACTATTTCTACATCAAGATTAATTAATATTTGACCTAAGGGACCTTTTTTCCTTTTGAAGTTCTCCAACATTTCTTAAACTATAATTGCATTGTCCGATACATGATGAATTTTAAGGAAGCTATATTATGTTGGACTAATTAATGAATGGATTTGATGCGAGCAACAATTATTTTTGTTATTACTTTTTAGATAGAATTATATAATCCCCATTGTATTCTATTAGAGTAGTGAGTAGTCACATTTATTTACTTTAGGTATAAGATGTAGTAGGTTTGGTTTATCGATGTTGAGATAGTCCTTTCGGATAAAACAATTTTAACAAGGAAATAACAAAGATCTTAGTGATGTTCCACTAATTTTGGTAAATCTAAAAGGCAAAGACCATCCTAACTCAAGACCTTAAAAAAATTAAATGATTGGAGTACATGAAGAGTTTTGTTGTTCAGTGGATGATTTTAAAAGTTTAACTTGATCAGAAAATGTCAATCTAGTAGAAATAGTAGAAATGTAGGTTGTAAGCATGCAACTAGATGTTAATTACGTTCTATTGATAATTTTATTATCAGAAGCATTATATTTTGACAAAAGATCTTTTATCTATCAAAGTTAAGTTTTGAGATAATACTTATGAAAGCCATTAAAGCGTGTCGATAATCACGTTATGTTGGAAAGTTAAAAAAATAAAAAACTAGAGAAGTTGATGAATCGAATGAACATTCAATGTGGTTGGATGTTTCTTACAGATCAAGTTTAATTTGTATTTGACCTTAGCAACCTTTTCTTCATTGATGTTGGGATATTTCATTCGATTCGTTCTAAAAAAAAAAGTGAAGATCATTTAGAATCAGAGCCTTAAAAGATCCAATATTAATTTTCACTATATGAATATTTATATTATGAATTTGATCTAGTCATAACACCAATATTAATTTTCACTATTTTTACGGTGATGTTAAAGAGTGAATAGGTGAAAAAAATTTAATGTTAACATCACCGTCATTAAGATATAGAATTTCTAATTTTAGTTATCAAAACTCCTCTTGTATTAATAGGGAGTACGAGTACTCAGCTTGAAATTTAATTTCTAGCTTTTTCAGTAGTTATATGAAGAAGTTAATTGGGCAAAGAATGAAGAATGAATGCCTACTATTTTAGGGTTTTTCCCTTATTCTTGAATAGATTATAAAAAGTGTTTATAGTTAAATAGTACATCGAGGACCAAGTTAAAATTAATGCATGACTAATTATTTAGAAGCTAGCCACTCCAAACATTAAAATTTCATTAAGTTTAGCAAAAATAACAGAAAATAACAACATTTATTAATTTATCATAAATTGATACCTAGTACTACTATAATTGCCCTAGCATCAAATAACATTATAATAATACTTTTAATCAGAAATGCAACTATTGATGATGGTGCCATTGTGATGGAGTCGGAAATGGTATTGTTGAACATTTGTGGTTAAGGCATTGATGATGGTGATGGTGGAATTGGAAATGGTATTGTTAAATCCAAGCGATTGAGGCATTGGTGATGTTGATGGTGGTGCTGGGATGGTGGAATTGGAAATGGTACTGTTGCATCCAAGCGATTGAGGCATTGGTGGTGATGATGGTGGTGGTGCTGATGGAATGGTGGTGGATTGTCGACGACGGTGTGATGAACGTGATGGTAGGCGAGCCATGATTGCAAGTGCAAATGATAGTGATAATTGTATGTGAGAGATGTTTTGTTTTCCTTTCTTATAATTCGGTGGAGAAAGATATGAGCACATGCTGCTTATTTATAGCTATTAGCTTGTATATTTGGATTATGTTTATCTCTTCTAAATTTTATATTAATAAGATTGAAAAAGATATTTTATTATTGGTCAAACTCTATAAGAATGAGTTGGAATAATTTAAACAACATAAAGATTTTTTGTAAACTTTGTATTTACTTGCATATTCCCACCTTCTTTTAATTTCCAAATAATTTAAGGGCAAATTTTAATTAATATGACTAATTTAGCTATAGATTAATCAATTATTATAGTAATCTAAAATTTTGAAGGTAACAACAATAGCTTTTTTTCCTCGTTAATAAAATTTTTATTTTGTTTCTATGGTCCAATATAAGATTTTACTAAATTGAGTTTTTTTTTCTATTAGGGAACACCTTTAGACTAATATTGTAGAATTACATATATCTTGCAAGTAAAATTTTCTGGCATTAAAAGTTTCAAGACAATATTATGTTTTGATTAATATAGCTAAAGACCACTTCATTTGATATTAGTGTAAATTATTAAAAAATATATAATTTAGTTAATTATTTTCCAACTATTTTAATTATTATATAGAAATTATATAGCTCTAAAAATAAATCATGTGGCGGAAAGTTTTTCTTACCGTTGCTGCCACTGATTTTTCTTTCCCTTTCGTTATTTTTGTTTAAATTGTTTTCCCTTCATCCATTTTTGTGTCCAAAATTGATCACTTATTTAACGATTTTAAAATTTAAACGTTTCAAAAAAAATTAAATATGTGGTGCTCAACTATTGGTTATAATTTAATTAATCAATATAATTTATAAACCCATCCATTACCCACCCATTACTAATTGAACCCGACCCAATTAATAACCCCGCCTCAAATTATAATTGTCCACCTATTAAACAAACCCTTCACCTTTCCTTTCCAACGTCGTCTTCTTCCCAGTCAATTTCTTTCTAAATTTATAAGATCAGGTTTATAAGAAGACCACGAGCAAGCTCACCGGATAAGAGATTTTGAATTGGATTCATCAGCTCCTTTTCATACCTAAACTTCAAAAAAAAATTTAGCTTGCCTGATATATTAACTATATCTAATATGCACTGATCAACATGATGCTGCATATATCATGGAGATTTACCAGACTACTTGAAACTGAAAAGGACAGAGCAACGATTATCATTTTTTGAGTTTAAAGTCCTTCTATGATATGAGACTCTTTCACCAGTTGACTAACTAAACTTGAAAAATATGTCCATCTAACTCTTTTTTAAATAAATGTCCCAACCTTCATTCAAACCGAATTCATATAGGAATTTTCCTCTTGTTATCATGCAATATGTCAATATGGAAAAAAACCTCTTCCATCTCCAATTGCACCAAGCGTTCCCTATCAAAGGTGACTCCATTTCCAGGGTGTAAGCCTCTTCCATCTCCAACTGAGACAGAACATTGATCTTATAAACCTAGGAAGAAATTGACTGGGAAGAAGAAGACATCGGAAAGGAAGGGTGAAGGGTTTTGTTTAATAGGTGGACAATTATAATTTGGGGCGGCTTTATTAATTGGTTCGGGTTTAATTAGTAATGGATGGGTAATGAGTGGGTGTATAAGTTATATTAATTAACTAGGGAACATGTCCGCGCTTCGCGCGAGGATTAATAGATATGTGTTAGGATGTTTTTTTATTTTGGATTAATTATATCATTATATTATTTGAGCATATCATTATCTTTTCATTTGAAATGATGATACATAATGAAACTTATCAAATTTAGTATCTAATTAATGTGAATAATACATTCTTAATGAATAAGTTAGAATATATACTCTATTAAAAAATACTTTATTTTCATTGCTATAATATATAAATACATCAACAACGGCTCATCATTCTTTATTAGATTGATGTTTAGAGAATATATTCTCTAATCATAATTTATTTCAGCTCCCTATTACATAGAAACCAATACATGAAAAACGTCATGTCTTTCTTCGTTTGTTTGATCTTGTGAAACTCCTTTGTATATATATTTTTTCAATTGCTCTTGTTCCTTTCTGAAATATGCAATTCGCTCTTGCATAATATTTTCATACATCACTTTAACCGATTTGCTTGACTGTTCAGTTGTATCTGTATTCAAAAATAAATATTTAGAAGAACAATTTAATATAGTCATGAATATTATCATTAATATTTTACCTTGACAATTCTCTGAACTAATTATTTGGGGGCGATCCTTATATTTTTTATCCATGGTAGTACTTCTATATAAGTATTTGTCAAAGTCAAACTAAAGATAGAGTATTGCAATAAATGGTAAGTTCCATATAATAATATTGAATATTGAAAAACTAACCTCAATTAATCACTATGAGCCGATGATGACTATGAAGATAAATGGTGTGTGTGGATCTTTATTATTTTGTTTGTGGTATTTATACCACTTTTTCATTATTGGTTATGCTACCATTTAATTGTATGAATTAATTATTTGGATTTGTTAAATGTTTGTGTAAAGGTAAGTGTGAAAATTTTGTATATAATTGGAGGAAAGTTGGGGATTCGTATTGCTTTATTTATTTATTATGAAAGATATGGTATGAATTTATTATGGAGATATAGTAAATAAAAAGGTGTAGAGGAATATATATAGATAAGTTTTCACATTGATCATGTAGATCAACGTGAATATTTTGAAATTAAAAAATAAGTGTATTTTACAACTTTTTCCATTGGTTGTGATCTCCATTTATTCTTTTAAATAATGAGATTATTTATGAAATTGTTAAATCTTGATGTAAAGATAAGTGTAAGACATTTTGAGAAAGAATAGGCAGGAAGGTTGAATTTTGTATTTTTTTTATTAATTCGGGTAAAGCGGTAGAGAGTATGGCGAGAGAGCTTGAGAGTAGGGTAAAATATGAGGTACGCAACTTGCTTGTGATACTGATTTGTCATATAAATAAAGGGAAAGGTGGACATAAATTGCTTAGTATGGTGTTATTGTATAGAAAGTAATCCACACATTAGATCATGATATGACGTTTCATAACTCTTGGGATTTAAAAGATTTTTATAGATTTAATTAAAAATACTACTAAGATTTTCAATGATATCTCTGGATGTAATTTAACTTCAAGCACTCATCCATGAAAACACCAACGGCATGAACATGAAAGAAATAATTATATATTAGATATCATTATTTTAAAGTTATAATTAAAGATTGATGTCTCAATTTAAGAAAATATATATTTAAAATATCTTTTTTTTCATCTCTCCTCATCATTGCTACTACAATTTATTACATTTTCTACCTTCTATTTTTATAATTCTTAATTTTATTGATCTCTCCACTTTATTACCATAAATAATTATTCTTACTCACAAAATTTTCTTTTTCCTTAATAAGTTTTTTCCCTTTGATTTATAAAATTTGAATAAAAAATAAATCTCAAATATTTTATTTTTCTTTTTTCGTGATATTACTGCAACCTGTTATATTTTTTTTATTTCTTCTCATTGTTACTATAAAAAAAAATTAATTCATCTTCCCACCTTCTATTTCTAAGGTTTTCTAAATAAAATCTTATTTATCTCTCATTCTTATTATCATAACTATTAAATTATTATTATTATCCTCCAAATTTCTTTTTTTTCTTAATTTTTCTCTCTTGACCTATAAAATATACATAAAAAAGAATAAAAAATATCTCTTTGACCAAAAATCATAGTTCTCCTTTTTCTCCTTTTCTTGAGTTTTTAAATATTTTTCTATTTATATTTTATGTTAAAAACCTCAAAAGAAGTTATAAAATAGTGTCTAACTTAATATTTTTTTAAGACATAATTAAATGTGACTTTGTTAAAAAAATGTTAAATGTTAATAACTTGTCTCAATCAATATAAAATTCTCGAAATAATTTTTTGTTTATTAACATGAGTCAATGACATATATATTTCCCAAATTATTATGGTAAGATGCAATTAAAGACGTTGATATTTGTAAATTAGAAAGAATTTCGAAATAAATAGTATATTAAAAGATATTATTATTTTATAATAGTAATTAAAAAAAATAGTAAACTTGATCAAAGAAAGATGTCACGTCACTTCTCTCTCTCTTTGTGTGTATATATATATATATATATATATAATTAAAATTAAAAATTATGAATATCTAAATGTACATTATATATAATAAAGAAGATTAGTCTAAGAATGACACTAATTCTTTTTCTCAAATTTTTGACATTTTTGCTTATATTATATGATATACTAAAAAACTTAAAAATTATTTCTTGATTATATTCTCCTAGTTACCTATCCATTTTTCAATTTTAAAACTCCAAAAGTTATTGTCATTAATTTAGTGATTTAGTAATCATTTATTATGTAAAATACTCTAAAACTGTATACATGTAAAGTACCCTCCCCATGCCCCTCCCTTTCTTCTTGCCATATTTATTTTTATTATAAAAATCTCCAAACGATTTCATTACCACATTTAAGAGTCATTACTTTTCAGTTTTCATTTTGTCTTTCTTTCAGTAACGGATGTTTTTTGCATGAATATACTACTCTCTCTCTATCTCTCTCTCTCTATCAACCTCAATGTCCATAGACATCATTTTTAGATACTAAAAATAAAATAAATAATTAAATAAAGAAAAACTGATAAAGTGGTGACACATCATCCTTGATGTATAATAAAAAATTAAAATTAAAAATTATGAATATCTAAATACACATTATATAATAAAAAAGATATATTATGGTGAGTCTATAAAAGTAGGTATATGATGCAAATATTGAAATTTCATTCCTCTACAGATTATTTAAGTTATATCTAATCGAGTTTGACCATATATCTATTCTAAAATATATTGGCAATCATAGAATAAAAAGGTAATTTGAATTAAAAAAATTCCTGTATTTTCAAGCTTCAATACCATGACCACAAATATGGCATCATTACTTTCATTAAAATTGGCAGATTTTTAGTTATTCGGTTGAAATCCATTATCTTCTTCTTTCCCAAATTAAACCATTATGATTGCACATGCACCCTCTAATGTAAATTTGTCTTTAATCAATATTTCTTTTATTTCAATTTTTTTTATTCACACTACATGTTTTGTTATATTAGAGAGCACCCATAGAATTCTTCCATTGAAGAGTTATTAGTTGTGCATAGAAATTTTATGGAAGCAATTTTTCACCTACACGAAGAAAATAGAAAAAGAGATATATACATACCATCAAAATTTTCTGTTTTATTTTCTTTCATCAACATGTTCAATGTGGAAAAAAAAACTACAATGCTACTATTTGGCATCCTACTTGAAAAAAGGGAACAATTTGAATACCAAAAGTAATAATACTTACAATGAGATAGGATTGCTTGGCATAACTAATGAAAAATTGGCTCCCATTTATACTGTTGGTCATTGCCAACATCCATCTTGCATTGTGCTGGAGGAAACGCAAGGCACACAAGATTCATAAAATTAAATAGAGGCAGTCACTAACAGTAAGAGTGGAAGACGACAAATTGAATCATCAACAGTCATTAGTCCAGAATTTCAGATACGACTTACCATTGGTATTACAAAATCTTTTACAATATTCCTAATCATGAAAAGCAATATCCTCATAAACGTTCATCCAAATTGAGTTCCTGAGATTTCAAAGACATAAAAACAGGGGTTAAGAAAATAATAATAATAATAGAATAGAAAGTAGAAATTTACATATTAGAAGATTAAGAAAATGATTTTCCCCCTCTTCAGATCAGCTTAATCAAAATAGATGATTTGCATTATAAATATTTTGATTTAGATTAGATTTTAAGAGTTCAAAATTCTTACGGTAAGAATTAGAGAATATGAAATGACGGGTCAGTAATAAATGGTAATT
>JAJOOI010071636.1:0-26990 GCA_029582585.1 Solanum bukasovii
CAAAATCTTTTACAATATTCCTAATCATGAAAAGCAATATCCTCATAAACGTTCATCCAAATTGAGTTCCTGAGATTTCAAAGACATAAAAACAGGGGATAAGAAAATAATAATAATAGAATAGAAAGTAGAAATTTACATATTAGAAGATTAAGAAAATGATTTTCCCCCTCTTCAGATCAGCTTAATCAAAATAGATGATTTGCATTATAAATATTTTGATTTAGATTAGATTTTAAGAGTTCAAAATTTTTACGGTAAGAATTAGAGAATATGAAATGACGGGTCAGTAATAAATGGTAATTATTGGGGTACTTATTGTTTTAATAATCATAGTACTTAAAAAGGAAGAAGATAAATTGGATATATTGTAATAAAATGAGAGAGAAATCCCAAAAAAATGACAAAAAAGATAAATGCCTTTCCTGGATGAAGAGACATGCCACTTCAGCTTTTTCATATCCTCATTTATATATATATATAGATTTATTGTACACACATCTATAATAATAAAAAAAATCAAGTAAATGTAATTAAATTTATAGCTAACACTCTAAATTTGCCTCTACCCTTTGGGATAGCGTAGAGATGTATTCTATTTCTCTTTTCTTCCCTTCTCAACATCAAAAGATAAATTATAAAATGTAAAAGAAAACAAAGTTCCAATTCCAAATTAATAGTTGTTAAATTAGGTCTTGGGCCTAACTCACACCCCAAAAGCTAGCTCTTGAGGTTGAGTTAGGCCCAAGATTCATCTTTACATGGTATCAGAGCAGGGCCCGTCTCACCCGATGTTAGAGCCCCCAAAATCAAAATTGCCCACGCACCAGAAGCTAAGCATTGGACGTGAGGTGAGGTGTTAAAGAATGACAAAAAGTCTCACATCAGTGGTTAATGAGATGGGTGAACTCCTTATAAGGCTTGGGCAATCCTCCTCCCACTGAGCTAACTTTTGGGGTGTGAGTTAGGCCTAAGACCTAATTTAACAATAACACTTCTACTTAAGTATATCCATTAATGAAAGCTTAACACTGTTTGCTTTAATAACTTTTGGATATATATAATTAAAAAAAAATAGAAAAGGCTTCGTTAATTTCACTTTTAATAATATAATTTCTTCCTTTTTTCAACAAAAAAGACGGAATTGAAATTATTGCATTTACTCTATTGGCCCACCAAATATTAAATAAAAGATTTCTATATCTAAATTATCTAATTTATGATGGCAACATAAAGAGAATTGGAACTGAAAGATTATAAAAGACGTAATATATGTAAATGTACTTTTCTCTGTACATATTTAATTTATTCTAACAAAGAAGAAGCTTTTGACCTCATTCTAATTATTGACAATTTTGTCAATGTTTTATGACGAGGGAATTTCAGTCATTGATATATAATTTTGCCAGTGTCACCGCGTATAAATTTGGTACATATGATATGACACAAATCTTGCAACGCAAAATTTAAATTTATTTTCATGCTCGTACCTATGTTAAATTATATTAATTTATTATAGTTAGTAATGAAATTAATATAAAAACATGTATTAAATTAACAATGATTATGTGGTAGGAGTAACAAATATGTTATGTAAGGACGATTTTGTATATTATAAGTTAAGCTTGATATAAATATCGAGTGTGAGTAAGTTTTTTATTTTCTGAACTGGTGTTTTGTTAGATTGCTTGTGATTTAGGTTTGTTAATTAATTAGTTGAAAGCTTTCATTTGGAATGATCAGTAACTGAACTGTCAAGTTAAGCACATTACAATTTACATAGCACTTAAATTTCATGTTTGATGTGTTCCATTAAATAGGTAATTGGGTGCAACTGCTTCCTATTTTTTTTCGGATCATCCTTCCTGGTGTGATTCACCAAATTTCATATTTTAAAGAACACAATATCTTTGTGAACTTAAAGCAGGAGATAGCTGTTGGGTTATGAGGGGTGATTATGGCGTCATGCGGAAGCTTATAATTTGTAAATCATATGATTGATAAATTAGATGACAAAAACTTATACTAAAAACTAATATTATTATATAAAAACTAATATAAAGAAAAAATATTAAAATTGTTGAGAGATTAAATCTCCCCATAAACAAAACTCACTAAACAACTACATTGTGGATTCTATTGTGTTATGCTATGAGAATAGGGATCTTCAATTTATAGATCTCCAAATTTTTCCTCTAAGGAAAGAATAAACCAAATATGAAAGAATATTATATTTTCCTTTCCGAAAAAGTAAAAACATTTATGGTAATGTTTTGTTTTTTCTTTAAGAAAAATAAATCTTAAATTATGGTAAGAAAATCAGGGCAAAACCCTAACAATAGCAGCGTTCATCTTTAAGTATAATGAATTATTGGTTAATTATAAAGACATAAAAAAAATTAATGCTCTTGTTAGACAATTTATTTGTAAAAAAAGTCTCCGGGAGCAATTATTCATCACCGTCACGGGTAATCTTGTACATATAAAGGAGATAAATCAATTACATATATATTTATGTTTACTGCATAGTTAAGTGACCTTATAAAAGTTTTAAAAAAAAACTTTGTATCAAATCAAACTGTTGGGATGGTCGTAATAGAAAGGAAAAGTTCAATATAAGAGAAGTCATTTTTTAGGTCCTTTTAAGGCATAGCTCATTTAATCTATTTAATTAAATAAGTCTAATATATATATCTAAATGACTTGAACTTGAAGATTTATTTTTTGGTAATTTAATTTGAATAAATTTTTTATTTAAAATTTGAATTTAATATTTAAATTAAATAAAAAAAATTTGTTTGTTCAGATAGGGAGCAACAAAAAAATTTGTTTGTTCAGAGCAACTAAAGGCTATGTCTATTAAGAAAAGGACCGTCTCTTTCATGAAAAGTCATTTGTTCATGAAAGAACATGATTATTTTGGAAAGTCCCGTGTTTATAAAAGAACATGATAGTTATAAAAAGACATCTTTTTAGTTTTATAAATACGAAGCATTTATTTTCAGAAGTAGTGTATTCAATTGCATATATGTTTCCGGCTTTGTTGTATTCCGATAGAGAACTGATTGTCATCCCTTAAAAAATATTCTGGCAATAACTCTCAAAAGATAGGGGTTCGAAACTCAGTATCCACAGTTTAGGTTACATGTGTTAAAAATTTCCCACATAGATTAGAATTCAAAAACCCTACAGCCGTCATCATCAATTTGCATAGATCCGGTTACCATGGCCGCCACGGCCACAGGTCAACCTTCTCCAGAGGTAGGCCAGCTTCTTGAAGGCACGTATGCTGAAAAATTAAAACAAAAAATAGCCCATATTAAACCCATTCCGTTAAAACCAATAACATATTTGCATGGAGAAGCACAAGTGATATGGGAACAAGAAGAGGTGGAACAAATGATTGTAAATGAGAATCTTCAATATGCGGTGATTGGAAAGTTTTCCTACGGATGGGCAGAAATACAAGATCTAAGGAAACTCATTCTTAAACAATGTGAGCTGAAGGGAGATTGTAATATAGGGCTTTTGAGTAATAGACATGTTCTGATCAGGGCAACATTATTGGAGGATTATGTTCATCTGTTATCTAAGCATGCCTTCTATATTACTCAAAATAATTGGTCATTTCCAATGAGAACCTTGAAGTAGGATCCGTTGTTTAATCCGAAAGAGGAGACGACCATTGCGATAGCTTGGATTTCTTTTCCTTCTCTTCCACCAAATTTTTTTGGCAAAGAGGCAGTATTTTCATTAGCAGCAGCTGTAGGCAAACCATTACAAGTAGATATGGCAACAAGGAATCAGACGAGACCAAGTTGTGCACGTGTTAAAGTGGAGGTAGACTTGTTAAGAGAGTTCCCAAAAAGAATTAAAATTGGTATGAGGATGAAGACTGATGAGGTGGTGGAAAAGTGGGTGAAAATTAAATACGATTATGTTCCCAAATACTGTCAGACTTGTATGATCCAAGGGCATGATGAAGAACAATGCTATGTTGTTCACCCTGATTTGCATCCAAATAGGGAGAAATCAGAATACGATGAAGGCAAGCACATCAGAAATACAAACAAAGATAATGACACAAAGGGGAAGGAAAGTGAACAACATCATGTGAGAAAAGAAGATGAATTCGTGGAACAAAAACATAGAAAATGGGGGGGGGGGGGAGGGGAGCTGGAAGAAATAAGGAACCTGTGAAAGTGTGGAACAAAGTGGGAATTGTAACAGGGAATAAGTTTAACTTGTTGGATTTAGGGAACCTGGTTCGAGGGGAAGATCAGGTAGTAGAGAGGGTGAATGAAAAAGAGGTAGAACAGAAGAGTGTACAGTCCAAAGTAAATTCCCTTGGGAGGCAAAATAGTAATAACAAAGAACTAGAGGAAAATACTTCTAACAAAGGTATGGACAATACACAGAAAAGAAGTACAACACATAACAAACACAAATTAGGAGTGGATCGTGGCAGCATAAAAAAACATGTGGAGATCCAATCTGAAGATTTACATGTGGTACACAATGAGGAATTATTGTTGAAAAGTGGTGAGGAAGGGAGTAGTTATATGGAAAGAAGAAATAGTGTTACCACACCAAGGAAATTGTTTGAAACAAGTATATGAGAGATAAGGGTTAATCAAGGTGAAGATGCAGTCATTCCAAAAGGACCAGATATAATAGATGAAGATGAGAAAATAATGTAGCAGAGAAAAGATACTGAAGAAGACGGGGATATATAATTTAATATACAGCAGATCAGTAAGGCGGGAGATTTGTCACCAAGGCACACTAACAATCTGAAAAATGGTGCAAGAAAAGGGAGACCTTTTATTCCATTACAAGTACAAACAAGGAGCAGTAGGGATAGGGGCACTAACAGTGATCAATGATTGAAAAAAATGATCTTTTGGAATATCAGGTCCGTCAATACTCAAAAGTCTTTTGAGAGATTAATGGACTTGAATAAAAGACATCATTATGCATTTATAGCCTTGATGGAGCCTTTTCAGAATCCATCGATGCTAGAACAGTATAAAATGAAACTAGGTTTTGACAAGGCGGCAGCAAATTGTAATGGCAAAATCTGGTACTTTTGGAAAGATGAGTGGATGGGCAGTATATTGTTGGACACCATTCAACAAGTTACTATCCAATTCAAACACAACAATAAGGAGTTTATTATATCGGTTATGTATGCAAGGTGCAATGCTTTAGAGAGACTGGAGTTGTGGGAGGAGTTAGAGAGTATAGCGGAAAGAGTGCAATGTCCTTCGATTATTGGGGGAGATTTTAATGTCATTTTAAATGAGGAGGAAAATCTGGGAGGTTTAGAATTTTCTCCCAATGAAGCCATAGATTTTGCAACTTTTATTAGTAGTGGTACACTTTCTGAAGAGCGATGGTTGGGCAGTAAATTTACTTGGTGGAATGGAAGAATTGAGGATGCGTGCATCTTCAAAAGATTGGATAGAATATTAGTGAATCAAAGCTTTTCTGGATGTTTTTCCTTCTTCTGAGGTCCATTATCTAATCAGACAAGGGTTTGATCATGCACCGCTCCATATGATATGTAACTCAGAAGAGGAACCTATTATCAAACCTTTCATATTTCTAAACTTTTGGAGTAAACATGAACAGTTCAAGAATATAGTAGAGGAGAATTGAAAGGTTGATTTTGCTGGAAATCCATTTATCGAATTTGATGCAAAATTGAAAAAGGTCAAGAAAGCACTGTCAATTTGGAGTAAAGAGATGTTTGGTGATATTTTTCAACAAATTGCCACGACTAAGGACATCATTAAGGTGAAAGAGGCGCAATTGGAGATACAACCTTCAGCAACTAATGGAGCTGAACTAAGCAAGGTGGAAGCGGAATTAAAAAAATTCTTAAAATTGGAGGAGGATTTTTGGAGATAGAAAGCGAGAATGAAGTGGTTCATGGATGGAGACAAGAATACTAAATTTTTCCACTCATATGTTAAGGGTAGAAGAAAGAAATTACACATGGCTGAGATGATCACAGAGCAAGGGGTGACACTGAGTACTAATGATGAAATTGGGAAGGCAGCAGTTCAATTTTATAAGGATCAATTTTCTGAAGAGAGAAGAGTAAAGGGGTATTCAATGCTGGAACATATTCCTAAGTGCATAACCAATGCAGAAAATGAAGTAATGACAAAGCTTCCTGATCAAGATGAAGTTAAAAAAGTGGTTTTTGGGCTAAATGGAAGCAGCGCATGTGGGCCAGATGGCTTTACTGGTCATTTCTTTCAAAGTTGTTGGGAGATAATTGGAGAAAATATTACCAAGGTGGTGAAGGCTTTTTTTTTTGTGGCCAAGAACTGCCCAAGTTTGTAACTCATACAAACTTGGTGTTGTTACCCAAAAAGGTATCAGCAAAGCATGTCACTGATTTAAAACTTATAAGTCTAAGTTCCTTTATAAATAAAGTTATATCCAGAATGGTTCATGAGAGGATGGTAGTGGTTTTACCTAATCTTATATCACCAACACAATCAGGCGTTGTTAAAGGAAGGAACATTACGGAAAATATCTTATTGGCTCAAGAAATAATCAGAGACATTAACAGGAGGAACAAAAATATTAATGTGGTTGTCAAGTTGGATATGGCCAAGCATATGACAGAGTTTCTTAGATCTTTCTGACGAAAGTTCTGAGAAAATTTTGCTTTACAGAGGCAATCATTGATATGATATGGAGAATCATTTCCAACAAATGGTACTCAGTATTAATAAACGGCAAAGCACATGGATTTTTTCAGTCCTCTCGAGGACTGAAGCAAGGTGATCCATTATCACCAACCCTGTTTATTATTACAACAGAGGTATTAGCCAGATGGTTAAATAATTTACACAAGGATGATAACGTGAAGGGTTATGGCTTTCCCAAATGGAGTCTGGAGATAAATCATCTATCTTATGCAGATGATACTATTCTATTTGGCTCAAGAGACAGAGGTTCAATTATTAAAATGATGAAGGTGTTAAGAGACTATGAATTGGTTTTGGGTCAAAAGATCAATAAGGAGAAAAACTTCTTTTACCTTCTTGATAAGACTCCTTTGATTGTAGCCATTAGAATGCGTAGATTAACAGGAATAAGGCAATGAGATTTTCCTTTTACCTATTTGGGCTGCCCAGTTTTTTATGGAAGAAGGAAGATCAGTTATTATGCAAACATGGTTAAAAAGATTGCCATGAGGGTCCTTACATGGCATAACAGATTTTTGACTTTTGGGGGAAAGTGGGTGCTTATTAACAATGTATTACAATCCATGCCTGTGTACATGTTATCCGCGTTAAACCCACCCAAAAAGGTGCTGGAGCAAATACATCAAATTTTTGCTAAATTCTTTTGGGGAAATTTGGGTGGAATTAAAAGAAAGCATTGGGTGACATGGAAAGAGTTATGTTTTCCAAAAGCTGAAGGGGGTTTGGGCTTTAGATCATTACATGACATCAATGATGCTTTATTTGCTTAACTATGGTGGAACTTTCGAGTGTCCACATTATTATGGGGAAAGTACATGTGGAATAAGTACTGTAAAAAGCTCCACCCTGTGATGGTTATGAGTTTTGGTGCATCACATGTATGGAGGAAAATGATCAACATTAGGGAGGAAGTAAAGCATGAAATTTGGTGGCAGATCAAATGAGGAAATTTCAGCTTTTGGTTTGATAATTGGACAAACAAGGAGCTTTATACTACACAGAAGGGGAAAGGGCACTAGAGGTGAAAGATTTTATCAACAATAGAACATGGAATGAGAACAAACTGAGGAATTTTATATTTGAGGAAATGGTGCAGCATGTACTTACAAACATCAGACCTACTGTTTCAGAGGTATGTATTGATAAGGCTTGGTGGAGAGGCAACACTAATGGAACATTCAATGTTAAATCAGCATTCTATATAGTGAGATGCAAAAAGGCAGAAGAAGAATGAAGGAAGTTCATGTGGGTTAAATGTTTGCCAATTAAGATTAGTTTCTTTCTTTGGAGAGTGTGGAGAAGGATAATTGCTACAGATGATAATCTTAAAATGAGAAGGATTTAAGTAGCTTCCAAATGCTATTGCTGTGAAACTGGGGAAACGGAGACTATGTCTCATCTTTTACTAACAGCTCCCATAGCCCAAAAGCTATGGAAGCAGTTTGCTTCATGTGCAGGTGTCATTATAAGTGAGTTAACCTTACAACAACTTATTTTCAAATGGTGGGAGCATAGTGCATCGAGCAAGTTAGAGCACATTTTGAAAGCGATTCCAGCAATCATTATGTGGGAACTGTGGAAGCGCCGAAATGCTCGTATATATGGAAAAGAAGTAACTTACAAAAGAATGTATATTCAATGTCAATTAATTATATATCAGTTAGTAAGGTTAAGATTTCCATGTATTAAAAGAATTCCATTTCAGTGGCCAGAGATGGTAGAGGTGCTACAGAAATACAAACCTACTTTACACTACTATTTGGTGAGTTGGAATCCACCAAGTAAAGGTTGGGTTACGTGCAATGCTGATGGTGCCAGCAAAGGGAATCCGGGAAAGAGTTCTTATGGGTATTTTATAATGGATGGAAATGGAGACCTTATATATGCGGAAGCACACAATATAGGTGAGGCACCAACATGGAAGCTGAGGTATTGGCAGTGTGGAAAGCTTTACAATATTGTATGGAAAATAGATATAGTCAAGTTCGATTGGAAACAGATTCTCTAGCTCTAAAAAATATGATAAAAGGATGTTGGAGAATACCGTGGGAGGTGATTGAGAAAGTGGAAGATATCCAGCAAGTCATTCAGAAAATAAATGTACAGGTTTGGCATGTTTTTAGAGAGGCGAATCAATTAAATTTTTTTATAGCTAATACAACGATTGATTCAGAGCAGAAATTAACATTTCAACAGTTCAATCAGCTTCCAAGCAAAGGTAAAAAGATTCTTAACATTGATAAACAACAGGTCCCTTCAGTTAGGATAAAAACAATGAAAATTTACAGCAACAACAATGGTCAGCATGCTTAGATACAACATAAAAGTCACAGGGTTCCTCAGCTATGCTATGCACAATTTAGATTTTTTCTATTTTTGGAGCAAAAGAGTTGTACAGGAACATTTCCTAAGCTATGTCAGCCAGCAAAAAGTGATACATGGACCAGCAAAAGGAGAGAGTCTAAGAGCCGTATCTGAATCAAAACGAGCAGCCAACGGAGAGATCGAGGTGAGGAAGCAAGGGAGCTCTTAGGTTCACTCGTATTCGGCTTCAACTGGAATACAACAGGGGTCAGATGTTTGCAGAAGAAAAGGAAGAAGAAGACGAAAAAGGTACAAGATGACTTACAAAGATGTACAAAGCTGAATGCAAGACTCACACCCTCTTGGGAGCTTGACAAGAATTCTTACTGGGTAGTACACCTACAAAAAGAAAGAGTGAGATTATCAAAAGAATAATAGGAAGAAGTACTGGAAAAATGAAACCCAAACCTTTGACAGCTGAATTTTTCAGCATTCTTCATCATTGAAGAGCATCAAGGGAACATTGTTTTAGCGGGGGACAGAGATGCATAAATGGAGAACTTGAAAAAGTGGAAAGAAAAGAAGGATCAAATTAGGCAACTCTACTTGATAGGGTTATAATTGAGCTGGTTCGGGTTTTGGGCCAACAATGTACTATTTTTCTTTGTTTTGTTTGAACTTTTAGCCCATTAAGGCATTAATAAAAGGACTTCAAGTCCAAAATTAATATTAAAAAAAAAAGAAAAAGAAAATTAATCTTTCTCTGGTAGCTGTTTTTTTTCTTATAACACAAATAGTTTCATATGAGTTAAGGCGAAGAATCAACAAAGGTTGTGACGGAGTGGTAAGTACTCCTTCATTAGGTTTGGCAACAACTGATATCTCCTGCCATGCTTTGGCAGCTTTAAGCGAGAACTGCATTAGGTTTGCCTTCTGGCTTCTATTTTTTTTTTGGGTCTTTTTCAATTTACTTGTTATCACATGTTGTAGTTAAATATGTACCAAAAAAACATTTTGTATTTAAATGATGACGCTTATGCTTGGATATTTTCAGAAAAGTTTATTTGGTTGGAAGACGTGGAGCAGCACAAACAGCCTTCACGGTGAAAGAATTGCGTGAAGTTCTACGTGAGTTTGTGGATATTTTGTTTCTCTAAGATTGCTGGTTCCAGCTTCTCCCACTTTCATTCGACTATTCATTTAACTTTACAATTGCAAGATAATTAAATCCAGATATTATTTGCGCCAGTAACTAGGTTGTTAATGAAATTTATGTTGCTTCAGGTATCAAAGACCTATCCATTGAAATTTGGCAAACAGATTTAAGTAAAACTGATAGAATATATGCCTCCACTACTAGTCAACGAACCAGATCCCTTGACTCAACAAGAATGATATCTCAGAATGAATAATAGTAAAAACACAACACAAGCAGTTTACATAGAAACCTCCATGCTCAAGGGAGTAAAACCACGACCTCTCACACAGAATTTTCAACTGTTTTCACTAATCTTCTTTAAGCAAAAGTGTACAACAGTTACAACCAAAGTGGGAAGAACTTATTAATCTCACAACCAAGTAATAACTCTATTACTTGAAGAGCTTAAGCAGATGCTACACTGCCCACTAAGCGATCACCACTAGACAACTTAGGATTTCAACTAAGCAACACATCGGTTGCCCACTAAACCACCCAACACTAGATGACTTAGAATTTGACTAAGCAGCAATGCAATGTTGCCTACCAAATCGGTTACTTCTAATCGGTTTGGACTTTTCAACAAACAACAATATTTGAATCCTTTATAGATTTAGGAACAGATTTACAATGTACTTACAGAGGAAATAATCCTAAGACAACCAAGCTTGCAGCTCTATCAGGTCCCTGTTGTTCTTGAGGATGATTCTTCAATTTTTTTAGCCTTTGCAAGAGTTCTTGAGAGTTTTTAAGTTGCAAAAACTAAAGTTATGACTATTGGACATAATCTTTATGAATAATAGTCACAAGCTTCGAACCCATGCCATTGACTTAGGTTTTTTCCACAGTTGGAGACTGTGCACCAACCAATTATACTTTTTCCAGCCTGGCAGTTGTGTGTATATTTGCGCCCGCGATCAGGTCCCTTTACCAGGTCCCTGGGTTTGTCAAATCATCAAAACTACAACTAACATTTTCCCCATTTTTTATGATGACAAACTATACATACAATGCCTATAATTTCTTCCCCCTGTCAACAACACCTTATTCTATTCGGGCGAACAAGATGCAAAACATATCATAAATGTTGAATTCTAAGAAAGAGGGGGGGCCCCGTCCCGCATATGCGCCTTTATTTATATTCTTTCTACATTCACCCTGACAACCATACCTTTCTACCTTCCTAAGCACCCAATGAATTCCCCCTTTCGGCATCATAAAAAAGAAGTGCAGTAAACCAACATAGGAAGTAAGTTTGTTAAGTAAGATCATAGCCAAAGGCAACAACATCATGAGTCTAAAAATAGGAAGAGACTAAAATTAGTCACAACAAAACAGGAATCAATTTCATAGCACAAAAGTCAGCATTCAATACATTTAAGTTAAACTGAAATTGAGAACCTTGGACACTGTCCACACAAAAGGAAAGGCACGAGAGAGGACTATGAGGATGGAGGCTGATGGGAGAGGGAGTTGATAACAAGAGTGAGCCTGGAATTTGCTGCATCATTATCCTTTATCATTTTCTCTTGCAGAGCAACAATTTTAGCAAGGAGCTCCTCATTCTGCTTCTTTAGTTCCTTAACCTCTTCGGTACCAGGTCCCTCAGTTTGCGCTTTGAGAAATTCAGCTTTTAGTAAGGTAATTTCAGCATTTTTATTGCTTACTCGCACAGTTATCGCTTCCAGTTCATGCTTCAACTGGTCTTGTTCCATAACCAACTGAGATACCTTGCTCAGTGGATTTCTCTTTCCTTCTATACACTCACATTCGACCAGCGTACTGAGGGTGAATGATCTTTTAGCAGTTCCAATTTTACCTACTCCCGCTAGTATGCTCAGATGATGAAACACCTTGGTCAAAAAGTAGCTATACCCTATACCATGTTTTCCTTTGCGTTCAACCACAGTCTTGTACATGTATTCTAGTATGAGGGCTGGAAGATATATGGGATCAAACTTGCAAAGTGACTCCATTATGAACAGATCAGATGTAGAAGCGATAGTTCACTTTTCTGTTCGAGGAAGAAGCACCTTGTTGACATATTCAAACAACAACTGGTACTCTCATTTCATGAGTTTCTTTTGAATCCCAGCACGACGTGTGTTGGGAATTTTAGAGCATTCTTTGACAAACTCCACAATGCAAGTTTTTCCAACGACGGACCTAGTCCCTTCTCTCGGTACCTCCAGTATTTTCCCCAGCAGGTCCTCAGTCAAATGCAAACTTTTGTCCCCTACTCTGGTGTTTATGCTACCGTCCTCTTCAAACTTAATGTTATAGTAAAACTCGCATACCTCTTCTTTATGTAAAACAAGTGATTTGGTCCAGAACAAGTGAGTCCACGACTGGATTTCCACAAGATCATACATAGAATTCATCCTATGCTTGGTGATGGTGTCCAGGTTAAACACTCGACCTCCTAGAACCTTCTGGAGACGTAGGTTGTTAACAATTGACTATTTGTTTTCTCCGTGGTCATCCTCACTTCCCATGGGACCAGGTCCCATTCTAGATATTGGTTTGATGACATGAAAAGTTTCTTTCTTCCTCTTGTTCTTCCCCCCTTTGGACACAACCCTTTTTGCCACAGATGCTTTAGACCTTCCCTTTCTTGGTTTCTTTACTTGTTTTCCCTTTTTTCTTTAGAACTTTTTCCCATACCTTCATGTTCAGAATCTTCAATCGAGACATCCACCACATCAGTATTAGGTATCTCAAAGAGTACATTACTCGATTTTGATTTCTTGCGCCTTTCTGCAGTCGTTGTTATACTAGATTTCATAGCATCCACCATATTAGTATTAGGTATCTCAAAGAGTACATTACTCAATTTCCTTTTCTTGCGCCTTTCTGCAGTCGTTGTTATACTATATTTCATAGAATCACCCAACAGTTTCTTTGAATCAGATCTAGTAAAAGGCCTTCTTTTAGGTGTATCCTCTGTGACCTTCTTCTTTCCTTTTATGGATGTAGGAACCATTTTCTTTTGAACAATCCATTGGAGGGGGCGACTATCCTCATCAGTGTCAGTAGAATCGGATGACGGGTATACTTCCAACTCATGAGTTTGGTTAAACATTGGTTGAGGGCCCCCAAGCAACTCGTCCACAAACTGTCCTCCTTTTTCGCTTAGTAACCCTTCCCTAATCTAGGTTAGACTCTCGACGACTAGGCTCTCACTAGCTGCAAGAATATTTGACTCAGACGATTTATTCTTGGGAAGGTCTCCCTCAAATAAGTGGTTTGACAACATAACAGAACAGGGACCAGGTTCGGGTGCTGGGTTATTGAGGTCTAAGGGAGACTAGGGATTAGGAGGACTGGTTTCACCAATGTTGATCGGAGAGATGGTCGACATTTTGGAAGGAGATGGAGCATCGAAAGATGTGTAGAATGCCACAGGGTCTATTTCATTCAGTGAGTCTAGTATTTTCTTTGAAGAAGATGGGGATTGAGACATTTTGTTAGAGAGAGATGAAGAGTGACAGAGAAAATGTGAGAGAGAAGAAAAAATAAGGGTTTTGACGGAAAGCTTTAGAGAGAAGGAGATTTGAAATAAGAGAGAAATGAAATGAAGAAAAGTCTTATAAAAGGAACTTAAAACAATGTGTCAGGTCCCTGAGTAGATGCGTCGCTTGGACTTAAAGCGATGAGACAACGGTCAGAGGGATCGATGACTGACACGTAGAGATCTCAACGGTTCTCATTCAATCAGTTTAAGCAAAATGTACATGATGCTAACCTTGAGAGAGACCAGGTCCTCAACTGCAGATGAGATTTGATTCCTGAATTGTTCTGACCATTCTTTGCTTCTATGATTATTCCACGAGTGTATACCTTCAATAGGTACATAGTTGATCTCACTTAAATAATACATTACGAGTAATGAGGATACATGCCCTCCAGATCATAGCCAAAACAAGGATTGACTGCCTTTGGATGGGATTAGGTCCGTGCATGTTCATCATTCCCACCTTCAACCTGTTACTCTCAAATTGATAAAAATATCTGTAATTTGATCTTCTGTCCTACAATACTGCATGCTGATATTTCCCTTTTCAACATTGTCTCTCAAGAAGTGATGTCTTACATCAATATGCTTTGTTATTTTGTGCTGAACTGGATTCTTTCCTATGTCGACTACACTGGTATTGTCACACATGAGAGGAATAGTATAGGTACAAACTCCAAAATCTTCAAGTTGTTGCTTGATCCATAGTAGTTGAGCACAATAAGATGCAACAGCTACATATTCTGCCCAACTGTTGAAAGAGCTACTGAATTCTATTTCTTGGTACCCCATGAGATAAGTGAGGATCCAAGAAAGTGTGCCATTCAAGAGGTACTCTTCCTGTCAACCTGATATCTTGCAAAATTAGCATCTGCATACCCTATCAGTTCAAGGGAGTCACCTGCTGGATAAAAGAGGACCAAGTTCCATGTCTTCTTTAGATACCACAGAATCCGCTTGGCTACCTTAAGATGTGATTCCCTAGGACATGCTTGGAATTGTGCACACATTCTTACACTGAAGACAATGTCAGGTTTGATAGCTGTTAGATACAACAGTGATCTAATAATCCCTCTATACATAGTTTGATTTACTAAGGGATCAGCCTCATCTGCTCCCATTTTTGAGTTTGTACCCATGGGGGTATCAATAGGTTTGGAGTCCACCATGTGAAATTTCTTCAGCAGCCCATTTATGTACTTCTCTTGACAAATTGAGGTACCACTTGGTGTTTGCTTGATCTGCAGACCCAAGAAAAAATTCAGCTCGCCCATCATGCTCATCTTGAATTCATTCCCCATTAGAGTAGCAAATTCATCACACAATGTTCAAATGTGGCTCCAAAAATGATATCATCCACATACACTTGGATGATTAACAATTTTTGTTCCCTCTTCATAAGAAACAAGGTGTTATCTATCTTCCCCCTTTTAAAAGCATTTTTCAGTTGGAATTTGGACAGTCTTTCATACCAAGCCCTAGGAGCTTGTTTCAATCTATATAGGGCCTTGTTCAGCTTGAACACATGATTTGGTAAGTCAACATTCTCAAATCCAGGTGGCTGTTTCACATACACCTCTTCTTTCAGGTCTCCATTCAAAAAGACACTTTTGACATCCATTTGGAAGAGCTTGAATCCCATGAAGGCTGCAAAAGCTATAAGAATTCTGATGGCCTTCATCAGAGCAACAGGGGCAAATGTTTCAACATAGTCGATCCCTTCCTCTTAATTGTACCCTTGAGCAACCAGTCTAGATTTGTTTCTTGTTATGACACCCCCTTTATCAAGCTTGTTTCTGAAAACCCACCTGGTCCCTATGATAGTTCTGTCAGCAGGTCTGGGGGCCAGGTACCACACATTGCTTTGCTCAAACTGATGTAGCTCTTTTTGCATTAAATTGACCTAGTTAGCATCTTTCAGGGCTTCTTTCACATTCTTAGGCTTAATAGAAGAGATGAACGCTAAGAATGCAACCAGATTTCTTGATTTGGACCTGGTTTGCATTCCAGAGTTTAATGGGGGAAATAAGATTCTTAAGGGGGTGAGATGAACTGTGCTTCCATCTAGGTTTAGATACCAAAGGTTGGGGCTGATTCGTCTGTTCTACTACTTTTTCTTCAGAGTCATCATTCTCAGGAGAATGAGTTTCTTCTTGACTTACAGCATCAGACAAACCAGGTCCCTCAATAGGCTGGACATCTTCATTTATCTTCTCAGATGGACCAGAATCAGTGCTAGTGAAATCTTGATTTCCTTCAGCTTCAGGCAAGATAGCTTCATTATTCTGGATTTTAAATAGCTCGTTAAAATCATCACCGTTCTTCATCTCTAAGCTCTTCAAATCACCACTTTCATCGAAGACCACATGAACACTTTCCTTAATACACAATGTTCTTTTGTTGAAAACCCTGTAAGCTTTGCTTGAGGATGAGTACCCCACAAACACACCTTCATCACTTCTGGGATCAAACTTTCGTAGATCATCCTTGCCATTGTTCAACACAAAATATTTGCCGCCAAATGTCTTTAGATAACTGAGCTTAGGCTTCTTGTTGTTCAGCAATTCATATGGTGTTTTGTTCAAAAGAGACCTGATCAAGCACTTGTTAGTCACATAACATGCAGTGTTGATTGCTTCAGCCCAGAAGTTTTGAGGCAAATTTGACTCGATAAGCATGGTTCTGGCGATATCAACCAAAGTTCTATTCTTTCTTTCCACCACACCGTTTTGCTGAGGAGTTCTGGGTGCTGAGAAGTTATGATTGATACCATTTTCTGCACAGAAAACATCAAGCTTAACATTTTCGAATTCCGTTCCATGGTCAGACCTGATCCCTGCAATCAAGCAATTTAGCTTGGTTTGGATTATTTTGAAGAAAATCATCAGCACGTCAGCAGTCTCTGACTTTGACTTGAGAAACATAGTCCACGTGAATCTTAAGTAGTCATCCACTATCACCATAATATACTTCTTTCCATTTCGACTCTGGATTTTCACAGGCCCACATAGATCCATGTGCATCAGTTCAAGAAATATTAAAGAGCTTACTTGCTTCTTTGGTTTGAATGAGGATCTGGTCTACTTCCCTTTGACACATGCATCACACACTTTATTATAACCGAACTTCAATTTTGGTAAGCCACGGACCAGGTCCCTAGAAACCAGCTTGTTCAGAAAAAATGAGCTCACATGACCTAACCTCCTATGCCACAAGTCGGCATTTGCACTTTGAGCACTCATGCATGTCTGATCGTTTCCATGAACTGTTTCCAGTGTTGCCACATACATGTTTTTCTGTCTTCTAGCCGTTAAGATCACCTTTTTGGTAGACAAACTAGTGATGATGCAATTTTCTGATGTGAACTTGACTTCGTTTCCCTTATCACATATTTGAGAAACACTAAGAAGACTGTACTTTAACCCACTCACATAATACACATTTTCAATGGAGATTTCAAGAGATTTTCCAACTCTGTCAACTCCAAGGATATACCAACTTTTTCTATTGCCAAAAGAGACACCTCCGCCTTGAAGTGCCTTGAGTGAAAGGAAGATTTTGGTGTTTCCAGTCATGTGTTTTGAGCATCCACTGTCCATGAACCAGCACTGACTTCTGCTTCCTTCACCCACCTGCAACAGAGATCATTTGTTAGACTTAGGAACCCACTTTAATTTGAGTTCCCAAAAGGGTGATAGGTGAGTAATTAGAATGTTTCTTGCCCAATAAGGCATATTGTTTTTCTTCTTGTTCCTGGTCTTAGACATGGGAGCAGGTCCCCTTTTTTGAACCTTTTTCTGGCTAGAATAAACTGAAATTTTTTCTTGTGAGGCCTTCCAGCCAGGGCAATCCCATTTCAGATGGCCATTTCGACCACAGTAAATTGTCAGAAACAGATACATATTTACTATGAGGATTATAAGGAGGATTAATGTTCAAATTACCCAGTCCCTTTCTGTTGTAGTTGTTTTGACTTGTGATGTTAGAAAGCAGTTTGGTGGAACTGGTCCATTTTAGAGAAGTTTGAAGTTCTTTTTTAAGACGGACCAGGTCTCTTTCCATCTGATCATTTCTTTCCAAGGGTAGAGCAAGTCTGGTCTCAGCAGTATTCAAATTTGCTTCTAGCTCTGATTGCAAACTAGTGGCCTTCCTTTTTCTTTTTCCTAATTTCTCAATCATTATGCTAAATTATTTTTTAAGTTCTAGATTTTCAGCTTCTAGAACTGTCAAATGTTCCTCAATGAGCGATATGTGAACAACTGTTACTGTCTTTTCTTCACCAAGAAGAT
Source organism: Solanum bukasovii (assembly GCA_029582585.1). Classification (NCBI taxonomy): domain Eukaryota; kingdom Viridiplantae; phylum Streptophyta; class Magnoliopsida; order Solanales; family Solanaceae; genus Solanum; species Solanum bukasovii. The sequence continues at coordinate 18,034 of JAJOOI010071636.1, forward strand.
CTAGGCTAATATTCATAGAGTCCTTTTCAGTAGTTAGCTCTGTGATAGAGTCAATCAAAACATTTGCTAGATTTCTCAACATTCTAACAGAGTAAGAGTTCAAGTTTTGTTTAATGTCGAGGAGAGTTACCTTATCTTCATCGTCCTTGTCATCTGATTTTTCCATGAGGGCAAACAACCCATCAAACACGTTAGCATCATCTTGAACCGCCAGCATTGATGCGTCATCAGGGCATTCTGACTCTTCTGACTCACATGAGGTGTCCCCCCAAGCAGCAAGAGCTTTCTTCATAACATAGTCTGCTACAACTTTTCTTGCATTCTTCTCAGGTACCAGGTCCCTCCTCTTATCTTTTTCACCTCCAGGTCTTTGATACACTTTGTTTTCAGCTTTAAGCATTGGGCAATCTCTTATGAAATGACCTGCCTTTCCACACTTGTGACAAAGGTCACTAGCAGATACAGTCCTAGTAGGATTCCCTTCTTTTCTAAACCCTCCATACTTTTTCACAATTTTTGAAAATCTCTTGGTTAGATAGGCCATGTCATCCTCTTCACTTGAAGTTTCACCTGGTGTGATTTTGAGAACTAAGGACTTGTCTTTTTTGGCTTCCTTCTTTGAGATGTCCTGATTTCTGTTCATTTCATGGGTCTTGAGGTTTCCAATGAGAGCATCCATTGTCAAAACCTTCAAATCCTTGGCTTCAGTAATATCATCTACTTTGCTTGCCCAGGACTTAGGAATAATTCGAAGAACCTTCCTAACTTGCTTACTAGTGCTGATAGGCTCACCCAGACTTCGTAGCTCATTGGTTATGGAAGAAAGTTTAGTATATATTTCATGAATAGTTTGTCCTTCCTTCATGGTGAAGTTTTCATATTGAGTGGTCAGCATGTTCACCTTCGATTCCTTCACCTGCTCTGTTCCCTCATGTGCAGTCCTTAGACAGTCCCAGATTTCCTTTGCGGACTCACACGCAGAGATGCAATTGTACTCTTCAGCACCAATACCACATTCTAGCAACTTTTTAACTTTATAGCTTTCTTCGATCTTCTTTCTGTCTGCCTCGTCATACTGTTGTCGAGTCTTTGGAATAACTTTTGTTATTTCACCATCCTTGACTTCAGTGGTTGGAATGAAGGGTCCATCTAACAATATGTCCCATTGCTTACTGTCTTCAGCCATTAGGTAGTCATGCATCCTTGTTTCCACTATCTATAAAACTGGCCATTAAAGCGAGGTGGTCGTGTAGATGATTGTCCTTCTTTTAGGTTCAACGGAGCAACCATTCTTATGCAGGAACCTCTCTCTTGGTGTTAACCAGCTAGAGAGAACCTGCTCTGATACCAATTGATAGAATAGATGCGTCCACTATCAATCAACGGACCAGGTCCCTTGACTCAACAAAAATGATATCTCAGAATAAATAATAGTAAAAACACAACACAAGCAGTTTACGTGGAAACCTTTTTGCTCAAGGGAGTAAAACCACTACCTCTCACACATGATTTTCAACTGTTTTCACTAATCGTCTTTAAGCAAAAGCGAACAACAGTTACAACCAAAGTGAGAAGAACTTATTAATCTCACAACCAAGTAATAACTCTATTACTTGAAGAGCCTAAGCAGATACCACACTGCCCACTAAGCTATCACCACTAGACAACTTAGGATTTCAACTAAGCAACACACCGGTTGTCCACTAAACCACCCAACACTAGATGACTTAGAATTTGACTAAGCAGCAATGCAATGCTGCCCACCAAATCGGTTACCTCTAATCGATTTGGACTTTTCAACAAACAACAATATTTGAATCCTTCATAGATTTAGGAACAGATTTACAATGTACTTGCAGAAGAAATAATCTTAAGACAACCAAAGCTTGCAGCTCTATCATGTCCCTGTTGTTCTTGAGGATGATTCTTCAATTTTGTTAGCCTTTGCAAGAGTTCTTGAGAGTTTTCAAGTTGCAAAAATTGAAGTTATGACTATTGGACATAATCTTTATGAAGAGTAGTCATAACCTTCGAAGCCATACCATTGGCTTAGGTTTCTGCCACTTCTACCACAGTTGGAGACCGTGCACCAATCAATTGTACTTTTTTTAGCCTGATAGTTGTGTGTATATTTGCGCCCACGATCAGGTCCCTTTACCAGGTTCCTGGATTTGTTAAATCATCAAAACTACAACTAACAAAAACCCCAGCAGATGAGGTATGCATGCTATCTATATAACTGGTTAAGGCTCCTAAGAAACTGATGTACCCTTAAACTTTACTCTTTTGTAGCATAATTGCTTCCACTGCTTTTCTTTAGATAAACCCTTCGATCTTTTCGAAAGATTAAACTTGCTTCTCCTTTTAGCTTCAACTACTATGTAAAAGAAGAAAGAAAAGAGATGGGGATACAACCATATGATTAAGAGAAAAAGACCTCATGGTTCTTAAACTACAATGGTAAGTTTGAATTTGATCTGTTAGTGTTTCTGTCTGACTTGTCTTTTCAAATGAAGAAAGTAAAAGATAAGTAAATAAAGTGCAAAAATGAGGGTAATGTGCCATGCTGGATCCTTTTGAGAAAAGTGAAGCCTATCTGAAAAGCTGATTGGATGTGTTAGAGACTTGGGGGTGTGAGGAGTTGTCTTTACTTCCTCCATTTTAATTTATTCATCTTTTTCTCCTTTTAGTTTATTTTAAAAAGAATGCCTCTTTCCCAATTTGACAGCTCTTTGATTCCCACATTCAATATAACATATTTAAGGCCATAAGTTTAAAGGACATTTTGGTACCTTACACATTTCTTTAGTTTTAGATCACAAGATCAAAAATCTGCTGACTTTCTTAAACTCTATGTCGTGAGACTAAGACAAACAAATTGAAACAAAGGGAGTAATATTATTTGGCAAGTTTCACCTCATGAGCTAGTTTCTTCACGTTTTCAATTGAATGTTTGGATACTTCAAAACAGAGGCATTGCACATCCCTAGAAATTAACTGAAAAATAGTCATCAAACAATTGTTCTGATTGTAGGCAAAGGTGGATGCCATGTGATTTTCATTATATTTTATCATGTAAGTTGGTTGTTATGTGTTTCTCATTGAATATTGTATCCTGTATGCTAAAATTGTTACTATATTTAGCATAAAGAACAGTTGCTACTCTTCAAAAAGTTGTAGGATATAATGCCTTGGAAGAAGAAAAAAGGTGCAAGATCGAAATGCTTAACTTTCTAAGGTGGAGTTTGCTTTAAAAATTTGAAAACTGTTTTTGCAAAATCTGTGTTCCAACCAAAAGCTATTCTTTAATTTTTTGAATCTAACACCACTTAAGCTAAAGAGGGATTGATGCACTTTGCTCCACGAATTTTACATTGCTTCTATGCACTATTGTTATGCATAACTTTGGTATCCCCAAGTTGAGTATTCTGTTCTTTTGTTTTGTATGCAAAGGAAGAACTAAAGAATAACCGGATTAAAAGGAGAATTCATGAACTGCTCTCTAAGGCAGCCACTCCTGCAACTTCCGTATGCAATCCAGGTCAAAAAGAACTGCACTTCGTTTTCTTCAGGAAACCAGACAGGTTCCTGGAATCAGATTGTAGAAGTGGTCATGTTGGTGGTTTGCGGGTGGAGAGGACAATTCTTAAAGGTAAACTGTGAGAGAACTGTATGCTTATAAAATTCCTTGCACCTTTTTGTTTTTTTTTGGGTATATGTTCTTCAATAGAATTTTCTGCTTTTACCATTTTTTCTATTTAATCATTTTTAGCATGGAGTTGACATTGTCTGGCGAGGACGTTTGATGTTGTTAAGATTTTATTGATATGATGGGGGAATCTCGCAACAACACACGTATACAAAAGGATTGTTTGATGTGGATTTATGTTTTGTTAGGTGTGCATGTATGTGTTTGTGCAAGTCATGTATTTGACTGAGTGTATGCTTGTGTGCTCATTTTTTATTGTAGTGTTTCTATATTATTCTGTTGAGATAGAATGTGCAATAAGTGTATAGCAACACGTGGATAAGAGCATATGATTAAAATACTTTTGCGCCTTATTTCATTAACGTAATGAATTAAATAATTTTGTTAATAATGGAAAAACTTCCTTATACAACTGCCAAGCGGTATACCAAAAAGTGGTGACTTTACTACGTAATATGATCCTCCACGGACGTTTCCTGATCGTCTGTACATATCCACCTCATGGAAGAGTAAAATGAAACTAGAAATGAGTGTCTAATCCTCAAATGTACATAAGAATTATCTATCCCACCAGAAGTTCTCCTATTTTCTTCCTTCCACAGGACCCTGCATGATTTCTAGGGGGAAACATCTTAAATTCACCGATTTCTCTTCCTATTTCTAAGTTTTCAGTTGGAGAATGCCTCCGTCACAGATCATAGTAGATGTGAGATATAGGCCAAGGTAATTAATGTAACATATTTCTATCCAATTTCACATAGAACATATGCTTATACAATTTAAATTCAATTTTTTATGTAACTAATCAAATGTCTGATGAGAAATGTGTATGCACTAATTAATCCAAAGGCTGTCTGATGAGAAATGTGTATGCACTAATTAATCCAAAGGCCTTTTCCATTATTGCCATTTCTGTACAATAACGGGTGACTGAGTGGTTGAGGCATAAGAAAGAGTAAATACTTGGAGATTCCAGGTCTATTTCCTAGTTATAACATTCATTATTAGCCAAATCCATCAGCTTTGGTGAGCAGGTTACGTCTTTGTGGGTTGTCGCATGCTGCCTGATGGATTGGTCAAGTTCTGTGCAAGTTGGTAGTTGGTACATACACAATAATCTACAATACTTGTGTGAAAACCAAATAACCCTTTAATGTTTTGTGTGTGCATGTGTGTGTATAGTTCGCCCCAAAAATTGTGAAAGACTTCACATAGTGTCTGCATTATGTCAGAGTTATATTTTATAAATGTGCATGTTGAAGAGATCTTGTTCATGAGATGAAGAGATCTTGTTCATGAGAGAACTTCTTCTAACTCTTGAACTTTTTCTTCCTCCAGAAGATGTTGGCTCTGGGAAACAAATTGCAGTTTTGTACTGAACTTTTTGAAGAAATGGAATGCGCGTACACTGCTTCAGTTTTCTTTGTTTCCCTGCATTTAAAATCTTTTCTTCCTTCTACCAAGTCTCATATAACATGTAAGAAACTGTTTCAGTTCTAGATTTTATTTCATATTGCAGTGGTGTAGGAAAACCCTTTTTAATTCCTTCTTTATTTGCAACTAAACCTATCTCTGTACTGAATGTTGATGTGTTGTACTCCTCTTGTTTGTAGGCTGGTATTGAAGAGTGTTGGTTACAAGTCGATACCTGTTGATGGCTTGCCTTTTGATCACCGTAAAGGTATGTGATGAAAGCTATAAATCATGACAAACATGTTGGTTGTTCTTAAAGCTCCTTGCTTAAATAGATCTCTCTATAATTTCAAGTTGTCAATTCATTATTTGTTTTTTCTAATAGTGATTTCAAATACTTCCATTCACATTAGTGGGTTTGATTCCATTTTTTATCCCATCATGTGGAAAAGTGTTTTCATCTTTCACATCAATTGCATGAAAGCTTTGATTGCGGTGTGGTCCATCACTCTTGCAAATTTAAATCATCTGGACCTGCTATTCCAGGTATTGTTCCAAATGTTCAGGGACGTGTGTTAAGTGAAGCTTCTGAAGATGCACAAGTCGAGAAAGGCTTGTATGTATGTGGGTGGTTGAAGAGAGGACCAACTCGGATAATTGCTACAAATATTTACTGTGCTGAAGAAACTGTAAGTGCATATCAATCACAACCTGATGCTTTACTATCCCCTCATCATGACCAAGGAATTTGCATTCTAGAATATTATATAGTTAGCGTTGCTAATCATGAGACATAGCAGGTCGCTAGCATATCAGAAGATGTTGAGAGAGGAGTGGTAACATCAAGATCTGGCTTATCTAAGCCCGGAAGGGAGGGCCTCCTCCAATTGCTAGATAGCAGGAATGTCAAAATTGTTCCATTTGGTGGCTGGGAAAAGATAGATAGTGAAGAGAAAAGAAGAGGTAGTCTGAAAAACAAACCCAGGGAAAAACTTACCTCTTGGCAGGATTTGTTAGAAGTTGCCACCAAGTGATAAAAGTGTCTCCAAGATGGCAGATTTTGCTTACATCTGTGGTTTTATGGTAAAGCTGGAACTCTATAACTCTCTCAGATGTGTGCATTGTTTTTAGCCCTTGGCATTTAGAGAATTTGCAGTGCATTCTTTCTTAGAAAACATGAGAAATAATCGGTTAGCTCTGTTTTGAGCTCTTCTGGTCCTGGAACCTTAGGGCCCTAATATTTTTTTTCATCATATATACTATTTTAGATGCGAAGTCATTATGTACTGTTTTATAATCAATTTTTTTTAATAATTCCTTTTCAAATGATAATATAGCTAATTCATTCAATCTCTCTTGAAACATTGTTAATCTTAAAGAAGATTTAATTAATTTTAATTTCGAAAAAACTTCTTTTGGCTGAAGCAACGGTTATAGGAACTGTTAACATTCTATAAGCAATATGTGTATTTGGAAAAAAATCAAGTCTTTTAATTTGATCGAGTATTTTCATTAGATCATTATTTTCTACTTGTAATATTTCTCTTTAACACTTTTGATTCAAAAAATAAATCTAAACCATCAATATCAATAACTATTAAATATTTTTTTGGAAAAAGGCTCAAATATGCCATCGAACTTTCAGAAAAAGCTCATTTTTGCCATCCGTTAAAAGTTTGGCTCATCTATGCAATTACCGTTTTAGAAAAGGCTCATTCATGCCATTAATTTTTAACGGTGGTTTTGCAAAACCATTTTTTACACGTGGCCAATTATAATTTGGCCACGTCATTATTTTTTTCAGAATTTTGATTTTTTATTATAACAAAATAATGGCGTGGCCGAATTATAATTGGCCACGTATAAAAAATGGTTTTGCAAAAAATGTTTGTTCAGAATTTTATCACTAGTTAGCCCTTTTGAGCCCATAGCCTTTTATTGGTAGCCATATTTTGCCCTTAACTATTTTGTTGAATCCCTAGTTTTTGCACCTTGCTTCCTTGAGCATTATAGCATAGACTTATTCTAATTATCAATTATGAGAAAAAGGGATGATTGAGTAATCAATGATAGCTACAAATTGCTTAAAAGCCTCTTTGAAAAAAAAGAAAAAAGAATGTGACATGAAAAAAAAAAAAAGTTACCTTGATGATGGCCCTGGTCCTTCCAAGGATATCGTGCACCTTAACGCATGTAAAATACGTAAGTTGAGGGTGACTATTATGAAGGAAAACTAAAAAAAAAAAAAAAAAAAAAAATGATTGAAACATTCTTGAGATGATGAGAATTACCTGTGAAATAATTGTTGAAGAGAGGGCTGAAAATAAAGAGAAGAAAATAATGGGTGATGAAGTCTAAAATTGCAAAGTGCTTAAGGAAGTGTAAGTCACTATTATATAGTTTTCTTACCCGTCCCCTGGCCTACATTACAACCCGTTAAAGTCCTATTTGATTATATTCAAGCATGTTTAATTAGTGGAGATGTACATAATGGGCAAGCATATGGTTCTTTGTGCATACATGTGAATTCTCTTTGTGAGTGTAAGAGTGTTCTTTGATGCTAAGTCCTTAATTTATATTCAATCTTTTGATTTGAGTGTGTGGACTATTTCTTCTTGTGAGGGCACTTATTTCATGATAGATAGGTGATTTTATTAACTTTCTTTGATGAGAGTAGGTGAGCAAGCTTAAATTTGATGAGTTCAAAGTCCTTCCTTGAGGTTAGAGGTTTGTTGTTTATTTGGATGTCTTGCATAATGATTGAGAAGTCTACTTGATGTTTTGAAATTGGTACATGGCCTAATTGTTTGTATTAACCAAAGTGATGACATTGCTAGTATGAATTTTTTTTTGGGATGAGCTTCAATGTTTGCTCGAGGACGAACAAAAGTTTAAGTGTGGGTGTTGATGTAAGACTAAAAATACATATTTTTAATCATTATTTTCTCACATTTATTATTTATATTTGTCCTTTTTGAGCATGAATTTTATAAATTGTGCTAAATTGTATATTTTATTTGTAGGATTAAATTGGTGGAAAAATGAAAAAGTTTGGAGCTAAAACGAATTAAAGATGAAAGGTTGAAGAAGGAAATCAAGCAGACAGGCTAATGAATTAATTGAATAAAATAATATATTTATATATACATGAGAATGACGGCTGCAATTGAGGAATTTCAATTTTGATGTTTGCTGTTGCCACGTGGCAGCAAGTGAATATTGAAGAAATATGTTGAGGTGGCAGCACCATGATTCACACGGCGGGAAAAATAAAAGGAATCCAATTCCTTTTGGTTTTGGATTCCTAATTTAATTTGGACTCAATTATTTTATTTAGGGTTTTCTACATCTATAAATAGTGCACAGAAATAATTATTTGAAAAAGGGGGGCCAAGAACCAAGATACAAGACACAATATAAATTTTCTTCTAGCTTAGGAACTTTGGGAGAGCCACCGTGGAGGCCGGAGAATTATGGTTTATTCTTTCTTCTCCCTTATTATTTAGTTGTATTCGTGATTAATAAAAGATAGTTTAGCTATTGTTCTTAACCTTTTATGATTAACACAAGCATATTTATTTTAATAAATTTTGATTGTGTTTTTGAGATATGAGTAGCTAACTTTCATAACTAGGGTTGTGGGAACCATGAACAACTAACAAAATATGAATAGTAAATAAACAACTCTTGAATAGTGTCTTGCATGCATTGATAATTCTTTCGTTTAGAAGTCTTTTTAACGAGTGCACGCGTTAGAACTCGCCTTGTTGCTACTTGCCGGACCAAGGAGGTAATCAACAAAAAAAGAATTATCAACATAGATTTAGTGTGATAC
>JAJOOI010071639.1:0-37043 GCA_029582585.1 Solanum bukasovii
CCGTTAAGACCTTAGCTTTGGATACAGTTATCCCACGCGGCCAAAACATCCCATTTTGAAGGTCAAATGTGAGCCAGAGCAGGAAAAGCTCCAATTTTCCCGAGTTTCGTGTGCTATAGTCCATTGACTTTTTGGTGATCTAGAATTTCGACCTTATTTTTGCAAAAAGTTTCCGTGGACGTCCGTTAAGACCTTAGCTATCGAGCCAGTTAGCCCTCACGACAAAAACGTCCCATTATAAAGGTCAAATGTACCCCAGAGCAGGAAAACCCCTCATTTTGCCGATTTTCGTGTGCTATAATCCATGGACTTTTTGGTGATCTGAAATTCTGACATAATTTTTGCCAAAATTTTTCGTGGATGTCCGTTAAGACCTTTGCTATGGATCGAGTTAGCTCACGCGGCCAAAACATTCCATTTTGAAGGTCAAATGTTCCCCAGAGCAGGAAAATACCCAATTTTGTTGATTTTCGTGTGCTATAGTCCATGGACTCTTTGATGATCTGGAATTCCGACATAATTTTTGTCAAAATTATTCTTGGACGTCTGTTAAGACTTTATCTATGGAGCCAGTTAGTCCTCACGGCCAAAATGTCACATTATAAAGGTAAAATATGCCCAGAGCAGGATAATCCCGAATTTTTGCCGATTTTCGTGTGTTCTAGTCCATGGACTTTTTGGTGATCCGGAATTTCGACATATTTTTTGTCAAAATTTTTTGTGGACGACCTGTAAGACCATAGATAGGTAGCCAGTTATCCCTCATGGCCAAAACATCCCATTTTTAAGGTCAAATCTGCCCCGAATTAGGTAAACCCCCGATTTTGCCGATTATCGTGCGCTATAGTCCATGGACTTTTTGGTGATCTAGAATTCCGACCTCATTTTTGCAAAAAGTTTCCATAGACGTCCCATTATAAAGGTCAAATGTGCCCCATAGCAGGTAAACACCCTTATTTTGCCGATTTTCATTTGCTATAGTCCATGGACTTTTTGGTGATATGGAATTCTGACATAATTTTCGCCAAAAGTTTTTGTGGACGTCCGTTAAGACCTTACCTATATGGAGCCAGTTAGCCCTTACGTCCAAAACGTCCAATTTTAAAGGTCAAATGTGCCCAGAGAAGGAAAATCCCCAATTTTATCGATTTTCGTGTGCTATAGTCCATGGGCTTTTTGGTGATCTGGATTTCCGACATAAATTTTTTCAAAATTTTTCGTGGACGTCCGTTAAGAACTTAGCTATGGATCGAGTTAGCCCACGCGGACAAAATGTTCCATTTTGAAGGTCAAATGTGCCCCAGATCAGGTAAACCCCCCATGTTGCCGATTTTCGTGTGTTATAGTCTATGGACTTTTTGTTGATTTGGAATTCTGACATAATTTTTGCCAAAATTTTTCGTGGACCTCCGTTAAGACCTTTACTACAGAGCCATTTAGCCTTCACGGCCAAAACGTCCCATTTTAAAGGTCAAATGTTCTCCAGAGCAGGAAACCCCCAAATTTTGCCAATTTCTTGTGCTATAGTCCGTGGACTTTTTGGTGATCTGCAATTTTGACATAATTTTTGTCAAAATTTTTCATGGACGTCCGTGAAAACCTTAGTTATGGATCCAGTTAGCCCATGCGGTCAAAACGTCCCATTTTGAAGGTCAAATTTGGCCCAGAGCAGGTAAACCCCCAATTTTGGTGATTTTTGTGTGCTATAGTCCATGGACTTTTTGGTGATCTGGATTTCCGACATAATTTTTGCCAAAACATTTCGTGCGTCCGTTAAGACCTTAGCAGGGGAGCCAGTTATCCCTCACGGCCAAAACATTCCATTTTTAAGTTCAAATCTGTCCCGGATTAGGTAAACCCCCCATTTTGCCGATTATCATGTGCTATAGTCCATGGACTTTTTGGTGATCTAGAATTCCGAACTCATTTTTGCAAAAAAATTTCGTGGACATCCGTCAAGACCTTAGCTATGGAGCCAGTTAGCCCTCACGACCAAAACGTCCCATTATAAATGTCAAATATGCCCAGAGCAGGTAAACCCACCATTTTACCGATTTTCGTGTGCTATACTCCATGGAATTTTTGGTGATCAGGAATTTTGACATAATTTTTGCCAAAACTTTTCGTGGATATCCGTTAAGACCTTTTTTATGGAGCTAGTTAGCCTACACGGCCAAAACGTCCAATTTTAAAGGTCAAATGTGCCCCAGAGCAGGGAACCCCCCAATTTTGCCAATTTTTGTGTGCTATAGTCCATTAACTTTTTGGTGATCTGTAATTCCAACATAATTTTTGTCAAATTTTTTTGTGGACGTCCGTTTAGACCTTAGCTATTGATCCAGTTAACCCACGCGGCCAAAACATCCCATTTTGAAGGTTAAATGTGACCCAGAGCAGGAAAAGCCCCAATTTTCCCGATTTTCGTGTGTTCTAGACCATGGACTTTTGGTGATCTGGATCTCCTACATAATTTTTGCCAAAATTTTTCGTGGACGACCGTTCAGACCTTAACTAGGGAGCGAGTTATCCTTACATTTTTATTGCCAAAACATCCCATTTTTAAAGTCAAATCTGCCCCGGATTAGGTAAACCCCCCATTTTGCCGATTATCGTGTGCAATAGTCCATGGACTTTTTGGTGATCTAGAATTCCGCCCTCATTTTTACTAAAAGTTTCGTGGACGTCTGTTAAGAACTTAGCTATGGAGCCGGTTAGCCCTCATGACAAAAACGTCCCATTATAAAGGTCAAATGTGCCCCAGAGCACGTAAACCCCACATTTTGCCAATTTTCGTGTGCTATTGTCCATGAACTTTTTGGTGATTTGGAATTCTTACATAATTTTTGCCAAAATTTTTCGTGGACGTCCGTTAAGATCTTTGCTATGTAGCCAGTTACCCTTCACGGTCAAAACGTCCCATTTTAAAGGTCAAATGTGCCCTAGACCCGGAAACCCCCCAATTTTGCCAATTTTCATGTGCTATAGTCCATGAAATTTTTGGTGATCTGGAATTCCGACATCATTTTTGTCAAAATTTTTCGTGCACGTCCATTTAGACTTTTGTTATGGAGCCAGTGAGCCTTCACGGCCAAAACGTCCCATTTTAAAGGTCAAATATGCCTCAGAGCAGAAAAACCCTCAATTCTTGCCGATTTTTCTGTGCTATAATCCATTGGCTTTTTGGTGATCTGGATTTCGATATAATATTCGCCAAAATTTTTCATGGACGAGCGTTAAGACATTAGCTATGAATCCAGTTATCTTAACGTCCATAACATCCCATTTTCAAGGTCAAATGTGCCCCGGATCAGGTAAACCTCACATTTTGCCGATTTTTGTGTGTTACAGTGCATGGACTTTTTGTGATCTGGAATTTCGACATAATTTTTGCAAAATTTTTTTGCGGATGACCATTAAGACCTTAGCTATGGAGCCAGTTAGCTTCACGGCCAAAATATCCCATTTTGAAGGACAAATGTGCCCCGGATCAGGTAAACCCCCATTTTGCCAATTATCGTATGCTATAGTACATGGACTTTTTGGTGATTTGGAATTTCGACAAAATGTTGCCAAAATTTTTCTTGGACGTCCGTTAAGACCTTATCTATGGAGCCAGTTAGCCCTCACGGCCAAAACGTCCCATTTTAAAGGTTAAATGTGCCCCAGAGCAGGAAAACTACGAATTTTGCCGATTTTCGTAAGCTATAGTCCATGGACTTTTTGGTAATCTGGATTTCCAACATAATTTTTGCCAAAACTTTTCGTGGACGTCCGTTAAGATCTTATCTATGGATCCACTTAGCCTTCACGGCCAAACCATCCCCTTTTCTAGGTCAAATCTGCCCCAGATCAGGTAAACCCCTCATTTTGCCGATTATCATGTGCTATAGTCCAAGGACTTTTTGGTCATCTAAAATTTCGACCTCATTTTTGCAAAAAGTTTTCGTGGACGACCGTTAAGACCTTAGCTAGGGAGCCAGTTATCCCTCACCGCCAAAACATCCCATTTTTTTGGTCAAATCTGCCCCGGATTAGCTAAACCCCCCATTTTGCAGATTAACGTATGCTATAGTCCATAGACTTTTTGGTGTTCTAGAATTTCGACCTCCTTTTTGCAAAAAGTTTTTGTGGTCATTCGTTAATACCTTAGCTATGGAGCCAATTAGCCCTCGCAACCAAAACATCCCATTATAAAGGTCAAATGTGCCCCAAAGCAGGAAAACCCCCAATTTTTCCAATTTCGTGTACTATAATCCATGGACTTTTTGGTGATGTGGATTTCCGACATAATTTTTGCCAAAAATTTTCGTGGACGTCCGTTAAGACCTTAGTTATGGATCCACTTAGCCCTCACGGCCAAACAACCCATTTTCTAGGTCAAATCTGCCCTGGATCAGGTAAACCCCTTATTTTGCCGATTATCATGTGCTACAGTCTATTGACTTTTTGGTGATCTAAAATTTCGAGATAAATTTTGCCAAAATTTTTTGTGGATTTTCGTTAACACCTTTGCTATGAAGCCAGTTAGCCTTCACGGCCAAAACATCCCATTTTAAAGATCAAATGTGCCCCAGAGTAGGAAACCCCCTAATTTTGCCGATTTTCGTGTGCTATAGTCCATGGACTTTTTGGTGATCTGGAATTTCGACATGAGTTTAGTCAAAATTTGTCGTGGACGTCTGTTAAGCCTTTAGCTATGGATCCAGTTATCCTACGCGGCCAAAATTTCCCATTTTGAAGGTCAAATGTGACCCAGAGCAGGAAAACCCCCAATTTTGCCAATTTTCGTGTGCTCTAGTCGATGGACTCTTTGGTGATCTAGATTTTCGACATTAATTTTGCCAAAATTTTACGTGGACAACCGTTAAGACCTTAGCTAGGGAGCGACTTATCCCTCACGACAAAAAATCCCATTTTTAAGGTCAAATCAGCCCCAGATTAGGTAAACCCCCCATCTTGCCGATTATCGTGTGCTATAGTCCATTGACTTTTTGGTGATCTAGAATTTCGACCTTAATTTTGCAAAAAGTTTCCGTGGACATTCGTTAAGACCTTAGCTATCGAGTCAGTTAGCCCTCACGACAAAAACGTCCCATTATAAAGGTCAAATGTGCCCCAAAGCAGGTAAACCCCCCATTTTTCTGATTTTCGTGTGCTATAGTCCATGGACTTTTTGGTGATATGGAATTCTGACATAATTTTTTGCCAAAATTTTTCGTGGACGTTCGTTAAGTCCTTACCTAAGGAGCCAGTTAGCCCTTACGGCCAAAACATCCTATTTTAAAGGTCAAATGTGCCCCAGAGCAAGAAAATCCCCAATTTTATCGATTTTCGTGTGCTATAGTCCATGGACTTTATGGTGATCTGGAATTTCGACATAATTTTTGTCAAAATTATTCTTGGACGTCTGTTAAGACTTTATCTATGGAGCCAGTTAGCCCTCACGGCCAAAACGTCCCATTTTAATGGTCAAATATGCCCAAGAGCAAGAAAATCCCGAATTTTTGCCGATTTTTGTATTCTATAGTCCATGGGCTTTTTGGTGATCTGGAATACCGATATAATTTTGCCAAAATTTTACGTGGACGAGCGTTAAGACCTTAGCTATAAATCCAGTTAGCTTCACGGCCAAAACATCCCATTTTGAAGGTCAAATGTGCCCCGGATCAGGTAAACATTTGTCCGATTTTTGTGTGCTATAGTCAATGGACTTTTTTGTAATCTGGAATTTCGACATAATTTATGCAAAAAAAATTCATGGACGTCCGTTAAGACCTTATCTATGGAGCCAGTTAGCCCTCACGGCCAAAACGTCCTATTTGAAAGGTCAAATGTGCATAGAGCAAGATAACCCTCAATTTTACCGATTTTCATGTGCTATAGTCCATGGACTTTTTGTTGATCCGGAATTCTGACATAATTTTTGCCAAAATTTTTCGTGGATGACTGTTAAGAACTTAGCTATGGAGCCAGTTTGCTTCACGACCAAAATATCCCATTTTGAAGGTCAAATTTTCCCCGGATCAGGTAAACCCCCCATTTTGCCGATTTTCGTGTGTTATAGTCCTTGGACTTTTTGGTGATCTAGAATTTCAACAAAATTTTGCCAAAATTTTTCTTGGACGTTCATTAAAACCTTATCTATGGATGTCCCATTTTAAATGTCAAATGTGCCCCAGAGCAGGAAAGCCCCCAATTTTGCCGATGTTCGTATGTTATAGTCCATGGACTTTTTGGTGATCTGAATATTCGACATAATTTTTGCCAAAAATTTTCGTGGACGTCCGTTAAGACCTTAGCTATGGATCCACTTAGCCCTCACGGCCAAACAACCCATTTTCAAGGTCAAATCTACCCCGGATAAGGTAAACCCCTCATTTTGCCATTTATCATGTGCTATAGTCCATGGACATTTTGGTCATCTGAAATTCCGACATAATTTTTGCCAAAATATTTCGTGGACGTCCGTTAAGACATTAGCAATAGAGCCAGTTAGTCCTCACGGCCAAAACGTCCCATTTTGAAGGTCAAATGTGCCCTAGAGCAGGTAAACCCCCATTTTGCCGATTTTCGTTTGCTAAAGTCCATGGACTTTTTGGTGATATGGAATTCTGACATAATTTTTGCAAAAATTTTTCGTGGATGTCAGTTAAGACCTTTGCTATTAAGCCAGTTAGCCTTTACGGCCAAAACAATCCATTTTAAAGGTCAAATGTGCCCCAGACCAGGAAAACCCCCAATTTTGCCAATTTTCGTGTGCTTTAGTCCATGGACTATTTGGTGATCTGGATTTCCGACATTATTTTTGCCAAAAATTTTTGTGGACCACCGTTAAGACCTTAGCTAGGTAGCGAGTTATCCCTCACGGCCAAAACATCCAATTTTAAAGGTCAAATCGGCCCCAGATTAGGTAAACCCTCCATTTTGCCGATTATCGTGTGTTATAGTGCATGGACTTTTTGGTGATCTAGAATTCCGACCTCATTTTTGCAAAAAGTTTTCGTGGACGTCCATTAAGACCTTAGCTATCGAGCTAGTTAGCCCTCACGACATAAACGTCCCATTATAAAGGTCAAATGTGCCCCAAAGCAGGAAACCCCCCCAATTTTGATGATTTTCGTGTACTATAATCCATGGTCTTTTTTGTGATCTGGAATTCCGACATAATTCTTGTCAAAAAATTTTGTGGACGTCCGCTAAGATCTTAGCTATGGATCGAGTTAGCTCACGCGGCCAAAACATTCCATTTTGAAGGTCAAATGTGACCCAGAGCAGGAAAAGCTCCGATTTTGCCAATTTTCGTGTGTTCTAGTCCATGGACTCTTTGGTGATCTGGATTTCCGACATAATTTTTGCCAAATTTTTTTGTGGACGACTGTTAACACCTTAGCTAGGGAGCCAGTTATCCCTCACCGCCAAAACATCCCATTTTTATGGTCAAATCTGCCCCGGATTAGCTAAACCCCCCATTTTGCAGATTAACGTGTGTTATAGTCCATTGACTTTTTGGTGTTCTAGAATTTCGACCTCCTTTTTGCAAAAAGTTTTTGTGGTCATTCGTTAATACCTTAGCTATGGAGCCAATTAGCCCTCGCAACCAAAACATCCCATTATAAAGGTCAAATGTGCCCCAGAGCAGGAAAACCCCCAATTTTTCCAATTTCGTATACTATAATCCATGGACTTTTTGGTGATGTGGATTTCCGACATAATTTTTGCCAAAAATTTTCGTGAACGTCCGTTAAGACCTTAGCTATGGATCCACTTATCCCTCACGGCCAAACAACCCATTTTCAAGGTCAAATCTGCCCCGGATCAGGTAAACCCCTCATTTTGCCGATTATCATGTGCTACAGTCCATTGACTTTTTGGTAATCTGAAATTTCGACATAATTTTTGCCAAAATTTTTCGTGGATTTCCGTTAAGACCTTTGCTATGAAGCCAGTTAGCCTTCACGGCCAAAACATCCCATTTTAAAGGTCAAATGTGCCCAAGAGCAGGAAAACCCCTAATTTTGCCAATTTTCGTGTGCTCTAGTCGATGGACTATTTGGTGATCTGAATTTCCGATATTATTTTTGCCAAAATTTTACGTTGACGACTGTTAAGACCTTAGCTAGGGAGCGAGTTATTCCTCACGGCCAAAACATCCCATTTTTAAGGTCAAATAAGCCACAGATTAGGTAAACCCCCCATTTTGCCGATTATCGTGTGCTATAGTCCATTGACTTTTTTATGATCTAGAATTCCGACCTCATTTTTGCAAAAAGTTTTTGTGGACGTCCGTTAAGACCTTAACTATCGAGCCAGTTAGCCCTCACGACAGAAACGTCCCATTATAAAGGTCAAATGTGCACCAAAGCAGGTAAACACCCCAATTTTGCCGATTTTCGTATGCTATAGTCCATGGACTATTTGGTTATTTGGAATTTCGACATAATTTTAGTCAAAAATTTTCGTGGACGTCCGTTAAGACCTTTGTTGTGGATCCAGTTAGCCCATGCGACCAAAACGTCCCATTTTGATGGTCAAATGTTACCCAGAGCAGGAAAACCCCAATGTTGCCGATTTTCGTGTGCTCTAGTCCATGGACTTTTTGTGATCTGGATTTCTGACATAATTTTTGCCAAAATTTTTTGTGGACGACCGTTAAGACCTTAGCTAGGGAGAGAGTTATCCCTCACGGCCAAAACATCCCATTTTTAAGGTCAAATCTGCCGCGAATTAGGTAAACTCCCAATTTTGCCGATTATTGTGTGCTATAGTCCATGAACTTTTTGGTGATCTAGAATTCCGACCTCATTTTTGCAAAAAGTTTTTGTGGACGTCCGTTAAGACCTTAGCTATATAGGCAGTTAGCCCTCACGACCAAAACGTCCCATTTTAAAGGTCAAATGTGCCCCAGAGCAGGAAACCCCCCAACTTTGCCGATTTTCGTGTGCTATAGTCAATGGACTTTTTGGTGATCTGGATTTCCGACATAATTTTCCCTAAAATTTTTCGTGGACGACGGTTAAGACCTTAGTTAGGGAGCGAGCTATCCCTCATGGGCAAAATATCGCATTTTTAAGGTCAAATCTGCCCCGGATTAGGTAAACCCCCTATTTTGCTGATTATCATGTGCTATAGTCCATGTACTTTTTGGTGATCTAGAATTCTGACCTCATTTTTGCTTAAAGTTTTTGTGGACGTCTGGTAAAACCTTAGCTATGGAGCCAGTTAGCCCTCACGACCAAAACGTCCCATTATAAAGGTCAAATGTGCCCCAGAGAAGGAAAACCCCTAATTCTTGCCGATTTTTCATGTGCTATAGTCCATGGACTTTTTGGTGATCTAGAATTCCGACCTCATTTTTGCTAAAATATTTCATGGACGTCCGTTAAGACCTAAGCTAAAGAACCAGTTAGCCTCACAGCCAAAATGTCCCATTATAAAGGTCAAATGTGCCCCAGGGCAAGTAAACCCATCATTTTGCCGATTTTCGTGTGCAATAGTCCATGGACTTTTTGGTGATCTCGAATTCTGATATAATTTTTGCCAAAAATTTTCCTGGACTTTCGTTAAGACCTTTGCTATAGAGCTAGTTAACCTGCACGGCCAAAACGTCCCATTTTAAAGGTCAAATATGCCTCAGAGAAGGAAAACCCCCAATTCTTGCCGATTTTTCGATGTTATAGTCCATGGACTTTTTGGTGATCTGGAATTCCGATATAATATTTGCCAAAATTTTTTGTGGACGAGCGTCAAGACCTTAGATATGGATCCAGTTAGCTTCACGGCCAAAACATCCCATTTTGAAGGTCAAATGTTTCCAGGATCAGGTAAATTCCACTTTTTGCCGATTTTTTTGTGCTATAGTGCATTGTCTTTTTTGTGATGTGGATTTCGACATAATTTTTGCAAAATTTTTTTGTGGATGACCGTTAAGACCTTAGCTAAGAAGCCAGTTAGCTTCATGGCCAAAATATTCCATTTTGAAGGTCAAATATACCTCAGAGCAGGAAAACCCCCAATTCATGCCGATTTTCGTGTGCTATAGTCCATGGACTTTTTGGTGATCTGGATTTCCGACATAATTTTTGCCAAAAATTTTTGTGGACGTCTGTAAAGACCTTATCTATGGATCCACTTATCCCTCACGGCCAAACCATCCCATTTTCAAGGTCAAACCTGCTCCGGATCAGGTAAACCCCTCATTTTGTCGATTATCATGTGCTATAGTCCATGGACTTTTTGGTGATCTGGAATTCCGACATAATTTTTGCCAAAATATTTCGTGGACGTCCGTTAAGACCTTAGCTATAGAACCAGTTAACCTCACGGCCAAAATGTCCCATTATAAAGGTCAAATGTGCCCCAGAGCAAGTAAACCCCCCATTTTACCAATTTTCGTGTGCTATAGTCCATGGACTTTTTGGTGATCTGGAATTCTGACATAATTTTTGCCAAAAATTTTCGTGGACATCAGTTAAGACCTTTGCTATGGAGGCAGTTAGCCTTCATGGCCAAAACATCCCATTTTAAAGGTCAAATGTTCCCCAGAGTAGGAAACCCCCTAATTTTGCCGATTTTCGTGTGCTATAGTTCATTGACTTTTTGGTGATCTAGAATTTCGACATAAGTTTTGTCAAAATTTTTTGTGGACGTCCGTTAAAACCTTTGCTATGGATCCAGTTAGCCCATGCGGCCAAAACGTCCCATTTTGTAGGTCAAATGTGAACCAAAGCAGGAAAAGCCCAATTTTATCGATTTTCTTGTGTTCTAGTCCATGGACTTTTGGTGATCTAGATTTCCGACATAATTTTTGCCAAATTTTTTCGTGGACGACCGTTAAGACCTTAGCTAGGGAGCGAGTTATCCCTCATAGCCAAAACATCCCATTTATATGGACAAATCTTCCCCGAATTAGGTAAACCCCCCATTTTATCGATTATCGTGTGCTATAGTCCATGGACTTTTTGATGATGTAGAATTCTGACCTCATTTTTGCAAAACGTTTTCGTGGACTTCTGTTAAGAGCTTAGCTATGGAGCCAGTTAGCCCTCACGACCAAAACATCTGATTATAAAGGTCAAATGTGCCCCAGAGCAGGTAAACCACCAATTTTGCCAATTTTCGTGTGCTATAGTTTATGGATTTTTTGGTGATCAGGAATTCTGACATAATTTTTGCCAAAATTTTTCGTGGACGTCTGTTAAGACCTTTGCTATGGAGTCAGTTAGCCTTCACGGCCAAAACGTCCCATTTTAAAGGTCAAATGTGACCCAGAGCAGGGAACCCCCCAATTTTGCCGATTTTCGTGTGCTCTAGTCCAAGGACTTTTTGGTGATCTGGATTTCCGACATAATTTTTGCCAAAAATTTTTGTGGACGACCGTTAAGACCCTAGCTAGGGAGCCAGTTATCCCTCACGGCTAAAACATCCCATTTTTATGGTCAAATCTGCCCCGAATTATGTAAACCCCCCATTTTTCCGATTAACGTGTGCTATATTCCATGGACTTTTTGGTAATCTGGATTTTCGACATAATTTTTGCCAAAAATTTTCGTGGATGTCCGTTAAGACCTTAGCTATGGATCCACTTAGCCCTCACGGCCAAACAACCCATTTTCAAGGTCAAATCAGCCTCGGATAAAGTAAACCCCTCACTTTGCCAATTATCATGTGCTATAGTCCATGGACTTTTTCAATAGCTGAAATTCTGACATAAATTTTTCCAAAATATTTCGTGGACGTCCGTTAAGACATTAGCTATAGAGCCAGTTAGTCCTCACGGCCAAAACGTCCCATTTTGAAGGTCAAATGTGCCCCAGAGCAGGTAAACCCCCCATTTTGCCGATTTTCGTGTGCTAAAGTCCATTGACTTTTTGGTGATCTGTAATTCTGACATAATTTTTGCCAAAATTTTTTGTGGATGTCAGTTTAGACCTTTGCAATGAAGCCAGTTAGCCTTCACGGCCAAAACAATCCATTTTAAAGGTCAAATGTGCCCCAGACCAGGAAAACCCCCAATTTTGCCGATTTTCGTGTGCTTTAATCCATGGACTATTTGGTGATCTGGATTTCTGACATTATTTTTGCCAATAATTTTCTTGGACGACCGTTAAGACCTTAGCTAGGTAGCGAGTTATCCCTCACGGCCAAAACATCCCATTTTTAAGGTCATATCGGCCCCGGATTAGGTAAACCCCCCATTTTGCCGATTATCGTGTGCTATAGTGCATGGACTTTTTGGTGATCTAGAATTTCGACCTCATTTTTGCAAAAAGTTTCTGTGGACGTCCGTTATGACCTTAGCTATCGAGTTAGTTAGCCCTTACGAGATAAATGTCCCATTATAAAGGTCAAATGTGCCCCAGAGCAGGAAACCCCCCCAATTTTGCTGATTTTCGTGTGCTATAGTCCATGGTCTTTTTGGTGATCTGGAATTCCGACATAATTCTTGTCAAAATTTTTCGTGGACGTCCGTTAAGACCTTAGCTATGGATCGAGTTAGCTCACGCGGCCAAAACATTCCATTTTGAAGGACAAATGTTACCCAGAGCAGGAAAACCTCCAATTTTGCCAATTTTCGTGCGTTCTAGTCCATGGACTTTTTGGTGATCTTGAATTCCGACCTCATTTTTGCAAAAAGTTTTTGTAGACGTCCGTTAAGACCTTAGCTATAGAGGCAGTTAGCCCTTACGACCAAAACGTCTCATTTTAAAGGTCAAATGTGCCCCAGAGCAAGAAACCCCCCAACTTTGCCGATTTTCGTGTGCTATAGTCAATGGACTTTTTGGTGATCTAGATTTACTACATAATTTTCCCCAAAATTTTTCATGGACGACGGTTAAGACCTTAGCTAGGGAGCGAGTTATCCCTCACGGCCAAAACATCGCATTTTTAAGGTCAAATCTGCCCCGGATTAGGTAAACCCCCTATTTTGCCGATTATCCTGTGCTATAGTCCATGAACTTTTTGGTGATCTAGAATTCCGACCTCATTTTTGCATAAAGTTTTCGTGGACGTCCGTTAACACCTTAGCTATGGAGCCAGTTAGCCCTCACGACCAAAACGTCCCATTATAAAGGTCAAATGTGCCCCAAAGCAGGTAAACCCACATTTTGCCAATTTTCGTGTGCTATAGTCCATGGACTTTTTGGTGATCTCGAATTCCGACATAATTTTTGCCAAAATTTTCCGTGGACGTCCGTTAAGACCTTAGCTATGGAGCCAGTAGCCCTCACAGCCAAAACGACCCATTTGAAGGTCAAATGAGCCTCAGAGCAGGTAAACCTCTCATTTTGCCAATTTTCGTGTACTATAGTCCATGAACTATTTGGTGATTTAGAATTCCGACATAATTTTTGCCAAAATTTTTCTTGGACATCCGTTAAGACCTTAGATATGGAGGCAGTTAACTCTCACGGCAAAAACGTCCCATTTTAAAGATCAAACCCCCCCCCCCCGGATCAGGTAAACCCCCCATTTTGTCGATTTTTGTGTGCCATAGTCCTTGGACTTTTTGGTGATCTGGAATTCCAAGCTCATTTTTGCAAAATGTTTTCGTGGTCGTCCATTAAGACCTTAGATATGGAGCCAGTTAGCCCTCACAGCCAAAACGTACAATTTTGAAGGTCAAATGAACCCCAGAGCAGGTAAACCCCCTATTTTGCTGATTTTCGTGTGCTATAGTCCATGAACTTTTTGGTGATCTAAAACTCCGACATAATTTTTGCAAAAATTTTTCGTCGACGTCCGTTAAGACCCTAGTTATGGAGCCAGTTAACCCTAACGGCAAAAACGTCCCATTTTCAAGGTCAAACGACCCCCGGATCAGGTAAACCCCCCATTTTTGTCGATTTTCGTTTGCTATAGTCCATGGACTTTTTGGTGATCAAGAATTCCGATCTAATTTTTGCCAACAGTTTTCGTGGACATCCGTTAAGACTTTAGTTATAGAGCCCGTCCCAATTTGAAGATCAAATGAGCCCCAGAGTAGGTAAACCCCCCTCCCATTTTGCCGATTTTCGTGTGCTATAGTCCATGGACTTTTTGATGATCTGGGATTTCGACATAATTTTCCCTAAAATTTTTCGTGAACGTCCGTTAAGACCTTAGCAATGGAGCCAGTTAACCCTCACAGCCAAAATGTCCCATTTTCAAGGTCAAACGACCCCCGGATCAGGTAAACCCCCCATTTTGCCGATTTTCGTGTGCTATAGTCCATGGAATTTTTGGTGATCTAGAATTCCGACCTCATTTTTGCCAAAATTTATCATGGACATCTATTAAGACCTTAGTTATGGAGCCATTTAGCCCTCACAGCCAAAACGTCCCATTTTGAAGGTTAAATGAGCCTTAAAGCAGGTAAACCGCCCATTTTGCCGATTTCGTGTGCTATAGTCCATGGACTTTTTGGTGATCTGGAATTCTAACATAATTTTTGCCAAAATTTATCGTGGACGTCCGTTAAGACCTTAGCTATGGTGCAATTTAACCCTCACGGCCAAAACGTCCCATTTCCAAGGTTAAACACCCCTCGGATTAGGTAAACCCTCCATTTTGCCTATTTTCGTGTGCTATAGTCCATGGACTTTTTAGTGATCTGGAATTCTGACATAATTTTTGCCAAACTTTTTCGTGGACGTCCGTTAAAACCTTAACTATGGAGGTAGTTTACCCTCACGGCCAAAACGTCCCATTTTTAAGTTCAAACGACCCCCGGATCAGGTAAACCCCCCATTTTACTGATTTTTGTGTGTTATAGTCCATGGACTTTTTGGTGATCTAGAATTCCGACCTCTTTTTTGCCAAAATTTTTCGTGGACGTCCATTAATACCTTAGCTATGGAGCCAATTAGCCCTTACGACGTAAACGTCCCATTTTGAAGGTCAAATGAGCCTTAGAGAGGTTAAACCCCCCATTTTGCCAATTTTCGTGAGCTATAGTCCATGGACTTTTTGGTGATCCGAAATTCCTAGCTCCTTTTTGACAAAATTTTTTGTGGATGTCCGTTAAGACCTTAGCTATGGAGCCAGTTAGCCCTCACGGCCAAAACATCCCATTTTGAAGGTCAAATGAGCCTCAGAGCTGGTAAACCCCTCATTTTGCCGATTTTCTTGTGCTATAGTGCATGAACTTTTTGGTGATCTGGAATTCTGACATAATTTTTGCCAAAATTTTTCGTGGATATCTGTTAAGACCTTTGCTATGGAGCCAGTTAACCCTCATGGCGAAAACGTCCCATTTTCAAGGTAAAACGACCCCCGAATCGGTTAAACCCCCCATTTTGCCAATTTTCGTTTGCTATAGTCCATGGACTTTTTGGTGATCTAGAATTCCGACCTCATTTTTGCAAAAGGTTTTTGTGGACGTCCGTTAAGACCTTAGCTATAGAGCCAGTTAGCCCTCACGGCCAAAACGTCCCATTTTGAAGGCCAAATGAGACCCAGAGCAGGTAAACCCCCTATTTTGCCGATTTTCTTGTGTTATAGTCCATTGACTTTTTGGTGATCTGGATTCCGACATAATTTTTGCCAAAAAATTTCATGGACGTCCGTTAAGACCTTAGATATGGAACCAGTTAACCCTCACGGCCAAAATGTCACATATTCAAAGTAAAACGACCCCTGGATCAGGTAAACCTCCAATTTATCCGATTTTCATTTGCTATAGTCCGTGGACGTTTTGGTGATCTAGAATTCCTACCTCATTTTTACAAAAAGTTTACGTGGACGTCCGTTAAGAGCTTAGCTATGGATCCAGTTAGCCCTCACGGCCAAAACGTCCGATTTTGAAGGTTAAATGATCCCCAGAGTAGGTAAACCCCCCATTTTGCCGATTTTCGTGTGCTATCCATTGACTTTTTGGTGATCTGGATTTCCGACATAATTTTTGCCAAAATTTTTCGTGGACGTCCGCTTAGACCTTAGCTATGGAGCCAGTTAACCCTCACGGCTAAAAGTCCCATTTTCAAGGTCAAACAACCCCCGGATCAGGTAAACCCCCCATTTTGCCAATTTTTGTGTGCTATAGTCCATGGACTTTTTGGTGATCTAGAATTCCGACCTCATTTTTGCCAAAATTTTTCGTGGACGTCCATTAAGACCTTAGTTATGAAGCCAGTTAGCCCTCACGGCCAAAACATCCCATTTTTAAGGTCAAATGAGCCTTAGAGCAGGTAAACCCCGCATTATGCCGATTTTCGTGTGCTATAGTTCATGGACTTTTTGCTGATCTGGAATTTCGACATAATTTTTTCCAAAATTTTTCATGTACGTCCATTAAGACCTTAGCTATGTAGCCAGTTAACTCTCACGGCCAAAACGTCCCATTTTCAAGGTCAAACAGCCCCCGGATCAGGTAAACCCCCTATTTTGCCGATTTTCGTGTGCTATAGTCCATAGACTTTTTGGTGATCTGGAATTCGGAGCTCATTTTTGCCGAAATTTTTTATGGACATCCGTTAAGACCTTAGCTATGGAGCCAGTTAACCCTCACGGCCAAATCGTCTCATTTTGAAGGTCAAATGAGCCCCAGAGCAGGTAAACCTTTCATTTTACCAATTTTCGTGTGCTAGTCCATGGACTTTTTGGTGATCTGGAATTCTGACATAATTTTTGCCAAAATTTTTTGTGGACTTCCGTTAAGACCATATCAATGGAGCCAGTTAACCCTCACGGCCAAAAAGTCCCATTTTAAAGGTCAAATGACCCGCGGATCAGGTAAACCCCCCATTTTATTGATTTTCGTGTGCTATAGTCCATGGACTTTTTGGTGAACTAGAATTCTGACCTCATTTTTGCCAATATTTTTCGTGGACGTCCATTAAGACCTTAGCTATGGAGCCAGTTAGCCCTAACGGCCAAAACGTCTCATTTTGAAGGTAAAATGAGCCCAGAGTAGGTAAACTCCCTGTTTTGCCGATTTTCGTGTGCTATAGTCCATGGACTTTTTGGTGATCTGGAATTCTGACATAATTTTTGCCGAAATTTTTTGTGGACGTCTGTTAAGACATTAGCTATGGAGCCAGTTAGCCCTCACGGCCAAAACGTCCGATTTTGAAGGTTAAATGACCCCCAGAGCAGGTAAACCCCTTATTTTGCCGATTTTCGTGTGCTATAGTCCATGGACTTTTTGGTGATCTGGAATTCCGATATAATTTTTGCCAAAATTTTTCGTGGACATCTGTTAAGACCTTATCTATGGAGTCAGTTAACCCTCACGGTCAAAACGTTCAATGCGTGTAGGCCTTTGTTGATGTTGTCTGTCATTGGCCGATTGGCGGACCGGCTCGTCACCTTTCCACATATGACCGGGGTATATCGCCGGCCCCCATCTTCTTCCCTCCCGACAATTTCAAGCACTTTTTGACTCTCTTTTCAAAGTCCTTTTCATCTTTCCCTCGCTGTACTTGTTCGTTATATGTCTCTCACCCGTATTTCGCCTTGTACGGAATTCACCTCCCGATTTGGGCTGCATTCCCAAACAACCCGATTCGTAGATAGCGCCTCGTGGTGCGATAGGATCCGGACATAACAGGGCTCTCACCCTCTTTGGTGCTCCCTTCCATGGGACTTGCGCCCGGTCTGCCGTCGAGGACGCTCTCCATACTACAATTTGGACGACGGAGCTGCCCGATTATAAGGCTAGGTTGTTCCTGGTTCGCTCACCGTTACTAAGGAAATACTTATAAGTTTCTTTTCCTCCGCTTATTGATATGCTTAAACTCAACGGGTAATCTCACCTGACCTGGGGTCGCGGTCGGAGTGCCATTCTTAGTCGGCGCAGTTAGGGTCTGGGAGTCCAGACGCATGACGGGTTGTAGCCGTGACAACAAGAGAGAGTTGAGTTTCAACCACCACTTGTTGCTACGTCTATCGACGTGGACTCGCATTTAGGCCAGTCACGTGCTCAAGGTGCACGGGAGCCAGCTTCAGCCCCACGCGACGCCTTGCGGTGTGCAGGGGGGACGCGATGTGTGACTCCTAGGCAAACGTGCCCTCGACCTAATGGCTTCGAGTGCAATTTGCGGTCAAAGACTCGATGGTTCACGAGATTCTACAATTCACACCAAGTAACACATTTTGCTACGTTCTTCATCGATGCAAGAGCCGAGATATCCATTGTCGAGAGTCGTTTGTGTTTAAATAGCAGCACATGTCCCCACGCACACTCCGTGAACGGGGCGCGAGGGGAGGGCTGTCAATTTTAGTATTCCTTTGCACTTTCCACGTCGGGGTTCGTTGGTCGCTCGACGAGCGTGCGGGCGCACACGCCGTGGACGGGAGGGAGGTGTACGACGAGCGAGCATCTCCCTCTAATGTTTAAAATGTGTTCGCGGGTCGTTCTTCTTTACAGGTTTTGACAATGATCTTTCCGAAAGTTCACCTATAGAAACCTTGTTATGACTTCTCCTTCCTCTAAATGATAAGGTTCAATGGACTTCTCGCGACATCGCGGGGCAGCGAACCACCCAGGTCGTCGCGATTCGAACATTTCACCGGATCATTCAATTGGTAGGAGCGACGGGCGGTGTGTACAAAGGGCAAGGACGTAGTTAACGCGAGCTAATGACTCGCACTTACTAGGAATTCCTCGTTGAAGACCAACAGTGTCGAGCCTATGTCGCCTGGCGGATGGACGCAGGCTTCGGTCTACGCCTGGTATTAAAATTGACTTCACTTATGTATTAAAATGGTATTTCCAACTCCAAATCCATTTTGTTTAATCAAATCTTTTTCACATACCTATTTAAGGAACAAAAATCCTTATGCAAAATTGGGGGAAATTTAAAATTTCCGGGATAAAAGCTATTTATCAGAAAATTGATTATCTAGCATTAAAATTGACATTCATATATGCATTATCAAAGTATTTCGATCGAACTCAAAAAATCAATTTTCTTTTATCAGATTCTTAACAATAAAGAATTACAATTTTCTTCAAAATTGGGGGAAATTCAAAATTGAATGGGTTAAAAGACGTTTTCAAAAAATCGGCTTGGTCAAATGCAGTTTGGTCGTATAGATCTCAAAAATACCTTAATTGAAAAAAAGAAAGTCTCCTGAAAAGGACATCCGAGGCCAAAGTTATGACCATTTGAAGTTTCACCAATTTACAACTACTTTTTCAAGTTTCAATCTCTAATTTGATGAAACTTCAAACGATCGTAACTTTTGCCTCGGATATCCATTTGACGTAAAAAAATTAATATGGGTATTTTCTTGAGATCTATTCGGTCAACTCCTTAATTTGTTTTGCTCTTTTATCTTATTATATTTTTATTCATATAGAATAATAGTCACACAAGGTATTTAGGTAATTTTTTGTTCTGATATTATATATAGTGTCACTATAGAAAAAACAGTGATTAGCGACAAATCATATTTCATGGGAGTTTGTGACAGACTATATAATGGTTCAGAGCGGCAAATGTAGGGTTTTTCAAGTTTAAACGAGTCCCAAAACGGGAAATATGGATAGTCCATGAATTTTGTGTGATATGTGTACCTGACTGTTTTTTGGCCAGAATATTTCATGGGCGTCCATTATGACCAATTAAATGGTGAGTGTTGGTTCGGAGGGGCACACGTAGGTTTTTTCAAGTTCAAATCAGGCTCGGAAATTTTTCGTTGGCGTTAGTGACGACTTATTAAATGGTGTGCGTTGGTTTGGAAGGGCAAACATAGGTGTTTTAAGTTCAAACGAGGCCCAATCAGAAAATAGGAATATCATGACAACAAAGGGAAAAATCAAAAGAGAGAAGATACATATTGGTGCTGGAAAATAACACGATGAGTACATCAAACACAATAGAAACAAATTATTAATCAGTCAAAGAGAGAGAGATATGGTATATTCTCAAATCCTTTCCTTGATAATCATGAACGAAAAAATCAAAGCAACAAGTCCAGCCATCGCGGATGGGAAAGAACTGGTGACGGCACTCCCGGGGTCCATCGGAGCCGCCATTGGTCCATGGTTGTGGCCTTCATGGGCAGCCACAGAAACCACCATGATCACAACAATAGCGATGATGAAATTGAAGACCTTGAATGCCATTATATTGCCTTCTCTTCAAGATTATTATCAAATGCTAACTTTTATTTATTTGAACAAATGACAATGTGTAATTACGCCTTCATTCAACATGTTTATATAGAAATATTGTTTAAAGGATGTGGACAATTCTATCGTACTACTATTCATTCCAATTTTGTACTTTGTACTATCATTATTCTTATTTGATTTCTTCCATTGACTTTACAAAGGCAAATTATTGATCATAATCTAAAAAGTCTACTGATTGTGATATTATTATGTTATATTTTTAAATTGAATAACTGTCATATTATTATATGTATAATTATTTATTTTTAAAAAAAATATATGTGTGTGAATACGTTTAGTCAATTGACCTACATATGATAAAACTAATATAACATATAACATAAAAACTATTGAGAGAATAATTTTTCCTCAAACTAAAACTCTTTAATGATTATATTATGAACGTTATTGTGTCTGACAGAAAAATCTTTAATTTATAAAAGTCAAAAGAAAAAAAGAAATTGGGAGAAGGAAATTTTAATTTTATTAGTATAATTAATTTGTTTGAACTTTGAAGTTATGACACATATTATATATAGCTAAATATATTATCTAGGGGGGGAAAAGAATTTAGTGAGGTGCACGGATTGGAAGAAGTCCAAGTAAACCTTAGAACAATTATTAAAGTATGATTAGATAATATAGACTGTTTTTTAAATATTTGAAATTAATTTGAAACCCTAAAATAAATATATTTTAGGAATAAAAGATGTGTTTCAAATTTGCTGATTTCCCTATTCCATTCTACTGGCACATGTATTAAATAAACGGAAAAGGGTCATATTTGCAGAATCGTTTACGACATTTTGCATATTTGGTAGTAAAGCAGAAGTTATTCGACAATAACTATTTTATTTTCACATAAAATTATTCAACTTTTGATCACAGGTTCATGAAATTACAACGTTACAATGACACAACACACGTGCATGTACACCTCCCATGTCATAACACATGGTTAAATACAACATAGAAAAAAAAAGCATTAAAGTTAAATACAACAACATAGAAAGAAAAAAAAAAAGCATTAAACATGGCAATCTCAAGTAAATAAAAAAACTGGCTTAAACCTTCTAGACAACAAAGAAGAAAAGAAGGAAATAAAGGATGGTGATGAGTGTGAATGGAGAAGAGTTAACATAAGCCAAATTAGTAGATGGAGAAGGGCCACCAGCCATGCCAGGCATATAGGGCATGTCAGTAGAGCTGCCGGGATCATCGCCATATTGGGCTACCACAGCAGCAATTAAAACTCCGAAACAGCCAACAAACATAGCACTTGACAAACTTAGAGCCATTGTATATAATCAAGTGCTGTAAAATTCTGCTTTTGCTTGAACGTTATGACAACTTAGCAATGTATTTATATTGTATACTGAAACAAGATGGAGAACCTAGACGATGTTTTCTTGTCGATGTTTGTTAAGAATTTTTAACTTATGTGTTGTATACAGCTAGCTAGGAAAAAAGATTGAACGGGGAATCCAATGTGAAATGTGAAAAAGAACCCTCTCATCAGTAAGATTTCAAAGCCAATGATTAATCCCATCCCTAATTACATTTTAAAAAGTTCTCAATTGCAATAAAATTAATCCATTAAACAATATTAGTATAATAGCGCAATACACTGGCTTCATAGGCATAATCCTTTAAGGTTGTTGGTATTGGCAAAAATAGAAAAACTTCACCCTGAGAGAATACCAATCTTAGAGGCTAGCACGTAGAAATCCTCGTCTGTACCATTGCTACACTTTTCAGCCATGGACTTTGAAGTCGTTTTCAAGTGCCCTTTTGTCATTTCTCAATCTCCTCCTGGATTTGACCATCTGCATTAACACATGAAGTTAGATAAAACATTGATGACGACACGAGATGAGTCTAGCTCTACAACTAAGTTTTAACCCTCACTAGCAAGTTCAACAGCAATGTTCGCCTGAGCATCTGCATCGGAGTTTGACTCCTACGAAAAGAGAGTTTGCAATGGGTTAAAACCTCAAAACCAGCAAAGGTAATTCCAAAAGAATAATGAGGCAGGTAATATGCTGTTTAGGGTTTTTATTTATATAGAAAGCATGTGTCATATAGATGGACAACAATGTAAAATGAAAATTATGCAGACCAAAAGCAAATAATAGAGATGATTTACAGAATTACCCGAAGGACATGAATGATCCGGAAAGAAAGAAATCTATCTTTCAGTTGTTTTGCCTGCTCATACAATGTGGAGATGTTTTGATTTTTAACCTTCCATAGGCCCTGGATCTATTTGACAAACGACACTTAATAAATTCAAATATCAAAGGGATTAATAAAAGAGAGAATGAGACTAAGAAATCATACTGCTTAGAATAAACAAGTAATTAGGACAACTAAATTGTAAAGTAATAATCACAACTGCTTTGAAGTAACTAACCATGCAAAAACAATATAGCATCAGATCAACTTTATGAAGTGCAGTATGCATATCAAGGGAAAGATGACAAGCTCATCCTACATTTCACAGGGACCATACAAAGATGAATCATGAATACATGCTCATTTATTCCCTAGCAAGAGAATTCTTCGTTATGTAAGAAACCTTTTGGCCAACTTCTTCCCTATTTGCCTTCTCTTTATCTTTTACCATTCATGAGAATTTTTCCTATATGTAAGAGAACATATCGTCCACTTCTTTTTCTTTTGCCTTCTCTTTACCTTTTCTTGTAGCAGGAGCCTCTCTCTTCTAGGTTTCTCCGACTTCTCCATGTACATCATTCTTCGATTGGCTTTGTCACTAAAAGGATGCAGTAATTAACTAACATACTTGTTAAGATTTCCTCATTGCTTCAAAATGCTCTGAACAGGATTGTCTACAGCTAGTTAACAGACCTTAAATTAAATGGGGGACCTGATTATCATCAATTTAAGAGACTCCATCGTTTCTTTCTCCTACACTGTTATTTGTTTGATTGCAAGGTCCTAGTACTACTTATACCAGAGGCAAGAAGAAATGCTCTTTCATAGAACAAAACAATTAAGCAGAAATGACCAGAAGGGCATAATATTGTTGACTACCTCAACGAGTAATGGACAAGCGATAAAAAAAAAATGTCAAGAGCGGCCTGTATAAATGCTATCTGCTAGACCTTTATAATGCAACAGGGATTCCATGCATCCTTATGAACCCCCTCCCCCAAAAAAAGGTGCAATTATATGATGAAAAGAGTAACTTAGCTTAAGCATAATATCATGTTAAGAGATGGAAATTGAGAAGTTTCATAGTATGTCAAAGGACAAGAGTCCGCTCAAGCACACAAAAGAAGAGATAAGACTCTAAATACATAGATCTGAAAAACTAACCTGCATACAAACAAGTTTGGAGTCCCCCTGAACCCGAATAATTGTAAACCCTTTGCTAAGTGCATAGTTCAACCCCAAAATAATGGCTCGATATTCTGCAGCATTGTTTGTTGCTACTCCTAAACCTTCACGTAGCCTACAGATCTTTTATTTGGAAGGCTGTAAATTATAAGTTTGAAGAATAAGGAAAAAAACAAAACAAATCCCAAAGTCCATGACTATTACAAAACTGCCATCATCAGCCCGCAGGACAGCTCCTGCACCAGCTAGTCCAGGATTTCCTTTTGAAGCACCATCAAATTCAAGAGTACAAGACTGCTGCTGACAATAACAATGATAAGGTTCTTCACACACGATGCCATAAACCATCTAATATTTCAAAAAAGCTCAGAGTTCACTTTTTTTAGTAAATTAAGATTTTTGCATTTGTTAGCCCATCAAGTATAAATGACATCCTCCCTTGCTACTTTTTTAAAAAAATTAAGCAGTTTGCTTTTTTAAATTATTTACAAAAATGCATTTATGTTTTACAATTATCCATCGTTTAACACTCACACCAGATGGCAGAGCTTGGTCGCCCTTATGATCATCTAACTTGACATGCTTTCTTAGGGAATCATCATTTGAAATTACAGCTGATCCAGCAGCATCCTGCAAGCGAAAGATGGCCAAAAAGAAGAAATTTCCAGAACAGTGTCAAGCCAAACACATTATGCAGGGAAGAGAATACAATAAATCATTATTGTACTACTTTAAGCCAAACATATACAGAAACCACCTTTCGACAACGTGGATAGAAGTACACAGTTCACTTTGACAGGAGTTTGCAAATAAACATCAATTAACAATTGCAACTCTATGTGCTTCATGTACAAAAAGATACTGCAATTCATCCAATTAAAATCCAACCAACCCCAAAATGTTTGCTTTTAACCGATAGGTGGTTTAGTTCTTGTTCGAACTTCGATGCTTAAGGCAGAATTTGCAAAATACTAAGCGTTCCTATTGATGGATGGGAAGTACATACAAATCTTTTAGCTAAATCCCTGATCCTCAAATCTTTTGGCCTTTTTGTTAGTTTTGTTCGGTGCTGTATCTGTAGACTGTAGATATGATATACCATGCCTTCTTTAGGGTGCTGACGAATGTAACATGTTACCAATTTCAATATAAAAAAAAAGGCAGAGCTATTTATGAGAGAAAAAATGTCTTTCCAGTTGAATTAGTGAATATTCTTCTGTACTTCTAAACCATTACTTATGGCATCTTAAAGAACATTCGCAAGGAAACTCCTAACATTAAGACCATGCTTCAGTTGTATACAGAATGTGTACACCAATTTTATTAGGAGCCAAACAACTTTAGGAAAATAAAGTAATTAAACTCTAGGTGTAGAGTAAGAAGTGAAGAAATCACAGATGCAACTGCTAGAACCCTGATACAGTTTACGCAAACTAACCTAATATCGCCCAAACATACCATATATTCTGACCACATTACATCCTGTGACCTCTTCTTTGTCATATGTTCAGGCATTCCACCTTTTGAAGAAGAAGGTTGCTGCAAGAAATGAAATGCTAATGAATTGGTATGACCAGTCAAAAAAAGAAGAAGAGGAAAATGTGTCATTTTCTGGCAATTGCACCCTTTACGATCACAAGCAGCTCACCTGACTGACCAGCATGTGCATATTATTCCCAAAGAGTGATGAGAGAAACATACACATAGAAAGAAGATAAGAGAATATCAAATAAAGGATTGGAGAAAGTAAAGGATTTTTGCTGCCAATGTTCATTGAATTACCACATGAAACAGGAATGTCACATCATATAGGAAATTAACCTGAGGAGAGTACAAACCTACAATTAATGCATCAAGTGCATGCAGAGATGATCTCTTAATGTAGATAATATTAACATAGAAGAAAAAGAAAATAAATCTGTACACCAAACATAACGTAATGCAATGAAACTCTCAGCTTTTTTTTTTCCTTTTTGGGAGTAATATTTGTTGATAAAGTGAGGTTGCCGTATAAAATTTGGAAAGTTTCAGTTTAATTGGGGGATGCAGTTCCAATTTATCCCTGCCATAGCTTATAAAGGTAAAAGTAGAGTGTTTTAGACTGCAGTATATAATGTGGAATCTATCACTTTAGTTTGAGATGTTGTACTAGGTCATCCTTCTATAGCATACAGGCAAAGGTAGTTTCCAGTAGCTCTTCACTATTCTTATTCCTAACTCTTTGGACACAAGATACAAAATCAGCTACTCGTGTCAAGGTCCTTTTTCCAGATCTCAATTTCAATAAATACACGAGAGTTCCGAGGTTTCTTCAGCTAACTGTTTTTTCCTTTATTCCTTCGGGGTGGCCCAGTGGTTTGGGCTTGGGACTTCCATGTTGGAGGTCTCAAGTTCGAAACCCCTTGCCAGCGAAAGCAAGGGGTTTGCCTTCTAGGTCGAGCTCGTCGCACCGGGCTTGCCTAGTGCGGGTTTCCCTTGTCGTCAAAAAAAATAAAATAAGTGAATTCCAGCATTCATTTAGGATTGTATGGGATGATCTGAATAATCAAGTGGAAAGGAAATTTCCTAGAATCAAGTAGCTTTGTCAAGGAAACTTGCAGATTAAGATCTGTTTCACATCAACCTCACAACAGAATTCATTAGTTCAAGTTTAGATCAGATTGGCATTATCGCCCACCTAGGTGAAAACCTCATAAAATGAATACTTAAACCACTTAAAATAAGTAGTAGATCTCCGGAATTACACATATTGGCTTACCTGAAAAGGGCATGGTACTAGGGTCCCAAAGAGATCCTCAGTAAGATCAGCAGCCCTGATAGAGTAAAGAGCATTTTTAAGCCCACAAGAGAGAAGATATTCCTCTGTGTCCTTAGGCATAGCATAGCCTTTATACACACTTACAGGGGGGTCACATATCTGTCAGGAAAAGGGAGCAGCAGAAAACAACTGATTAGCTCATTGCAAGTGAACATCTTCAACGGGAGAAAAATCTCACAAGCATCATGTATAGGCTGTAAAGTTCAATCAATCCATACAAAATGATCTCAAAGACGCCAGTTGACAACTATTCAGGAGAAAAAAGGATGACATCTGATAACAGGCAGATGAAGATAATAACAGTACGGAAAAAAAGCATATCTACAGAATGTGAAAAAATAAATTGTAAACTATCCCATGATGCAGAGAGGAAGTGAGAGACAAAGAGAAACAAAGATGGAGAGAAGGGGTTGTAGAAGTAAAAGGAGAAAGAATCACCACTAAACGGATATACACTCAACTCACTTAAACTATCTTTTCGTGATTCCTTTGATACTTGAAAGACATTGGTTAACAACAGTAATTGGACCAAAGAATGTCGTCCTGGAGACATCTGATTAATTGACATACAGTCACGATGGATTTCCTAGACTGTTATCAAAGTTGTCCAAACACACTTGGCTAAAGTTTAGGTAAATAATATAGATTAATTATGGATAAACTAGGTTCTAGCACAGAAAGAAAGAACAAGTAGCTTTACTATAGCAGTGTATTTATATGTATACTTTGCAAATTAACTATCCTCCAAGAACAATAGAAACATTCAATAAGATCAATAAATGAGAGAGATAATAGTGGTTACCGAGGATCCAACTTGACTTTGACAATCACTCAAGTTTTTGTAGACTCCAACCAGATTTCCTTTCCTAACAACAAAGAAACCATCTCTATCTTCCTTCATTTGTGGAGTAAGATCGGACTTCTGTGAGCTAGAACTCTCCCCTCTAGACTTTTTGGATGAATAGCAGCGAACGCAAATTTGCTTAAAAAATAAGTCGAAATCAACTTTTCTGGTTGCAGTAAATCCAACACCTGTCTTCCATGAAAGAGCTGAAAATGCACCAATTGAACTCTTCACAGCACGTCTGCTAGTCCTTGTAAAAATTGCAGCAGAACATGCATTAAACAAGATGTTCATTACACAGGGAATCCCTCAGACTCTACCAGTTTCTGAAAAAAAGAAAAACACAAGGAAAAAAAAGAAAACAAAATCATTTTTATTCATTCAACTGATACAATATGTATGCATTTAACTTCCCTAAATCTTTCATTTTCCGAGCAGAAGAATAGAGGAAAGAAAACATTCAATTATTCAGCCAGTTTCTTCTGTGTTCCACTTCTATAAACATGTTACCAAGTGAGAATTCTAGTACACAGCTCACCAAGTTCAAGAGTTAGCAAAATATTTACCTGCACCGGCACCTGGTGTTTTACACAAAATTAGTCAATTCAACTAAAAAATCTTATTCACAAATTAAGGCGGGTTAGTTTATTCATTAGTTTTCTTTCTGAGATGATGAACCATTGCTATGACTTTTAAAGCGTTTTATTCTAATGTCTTAAATTATTGTTTAGCATATTTTATGACGGATATGTAATACTACTATATTTACATGGGTCATGGGTATAAAAATAAGTGGATATTACTCCCTACATTCCCTTTACTTGTCCAGAATACTAAAACTAGACTTTACCTTTACATGTCCACTTTAGAAAATCGAGAGAGAATTAATTATTTTATCCAAT
Source organism: Solanum bukasovii (assembly GCA_029582585.1). NCBI lineage: Eukaryota > Viridiplantae > Streptophyta > Magnoliopsida > Solanales > Solanaceae > Solanum > Solanum bukasovii. The sequence continues at coordinate 28,023 of JAJOOI010071639.1, forward strand.
TTTACCCCAATCACTAAGTGACTAAATCCAAAACTAATTGGAGTATAAGTCAAATTTAGATTTCTAAAGTACCATTTATATGGATAATTTAGTAAAACAAACACTTGATTAACTTTTTTTAAATGGAGTGCAAAATGCAAATTGGACAAGTACACGATAACGGAGGCAGTAAAAAAAAATAGTTAATATCATGTGCAAAACACATCTTATTTAACCATTATTAGATTAAAAGTAAAGCTTAGAAAAACGGAAAAAATCCAAATATGTCATTAAAGTATTCGAAATTAAGCAAATATGCCTAAACACATGCCCTTACCATTCAATATTTGGTTCAAATATGCCTTCAATTAACCTAATTAGTTGATTAATAAGCAAAAAGGGCCAAATCTGTCCTTAAAGTAATGAAACTGAAAAAATGTCTTTCGTAATAATACACATGAAAGATACTCTTAACACAAGCTCCACTACTTTTTATTTTTATGATTACATGATAGAAATTATTTTGTTCTTAATTTAGGACACAAGTGTAGTGTAGAGAATACATGAATCGATTGTAAAAAAACTCAGAAAATTGACGAACAAAATTATTTATAAATTACAATTTTTATCGCCGAAGATATGAACTTCCTTACATCAATACATTGTTTACATCATCAGTACGTTGAAAAAAAATATTAACTTAGACATTGGTGCTTGGTTTTGGTTGTTACATAAACACTAAAAGAAAAGAAATGTTTAACTGTTAACAAAGGATACATCTGCTTGATTTTGTATATGTAAGGGCACAATTGGCCCTTTTCCTCTTGTTAATCACCTAATTAGATAATTAGGTGCTCTAGTTAAATTAAGGATATAGTTAGACCAACTCTTGAATGGTAAGGGCAAGTGTGAGCTAAACAATTTACAAAAGACATATATGTTCAATTTCGAATACTTTAAAGGGCATATTTGGCCCTTTTCTGAAGGAAGAAAAAAAAAAAGACACATCTACTGTATTTATGATGTGGTCATGGTGTAAGGACCAGATCCATATACTTTTCCTAGAGGTTTATGTATTACATACAATAGCTTAGTTTTCATTTTTTGAAGCAAAAAAAGAACTTCCTTTTCATTCTGCTTTTATACTACTCCAGTTCTAAAGAAGTTTCTTTTTCTTTTACAAAACAGTAGCACAAGACAACTTAATGGTTGAATTAAGGAAGAATATTAGGGCACAAAATCCAAACTTTGAGTCACTCCATCACTGACAAGCCATCATTTATCACATTCTAATCCTCAAAACACATAGAAAAGTTCCAAAATCTCTAAATGGGTTCACTTACATTGAAAAGTGAAAAATGACAAACGAAATTAGAACCCTAATTTTTGGGGGAAAATTCAAAAATCAATGTGTTAAGCTAACAATTACAATCATACCGTGAATTGCAGGATGAAACTGCAGCAATCTTATGTATCCCTTCGGGTATGAAGAAGACCCTCCTAGGGAGCTTGGAGCTTGGGGTTGGTGGTGGGGGTGGGGGTGGGTGGGTACTGGGTAGGTAGATAGAGTCTTTTTCTTTTCAACCGTGGTTACTGCTGTTGGCGTTAACCCGGTATTGGATCTGGTCCGGTTCAACTTCTATCTTTTATCTTTTCCATTTCTTTTGTATAAAAATAGTTTAAATATATCATTAGTTAGTTTGTTATATATCTAAGTATCTTTTTTTTTGTTATACTTTTGGGCTTGATACACTTCTTCCATCATATTTTATCACAAATTTACCCTTAATTTTGAGTTTCAAGCTTAACATTAAATGGTATTTCTTTTTGGAACTCAGGATAACCTGCAGCCACTACAATCTCTGTCACAGTCTCTGTGGTGAGCACTTTGTGCACACTAGGTAAACCCTCCACTATGTAATAGCCTGCAAATCACACATGGAATGTAAACTGCACTAGACAAGCCCTATGATTTTATTGATGCTATGAAATGTATGAACTTGTGATTATATGTGTGATTGAATTGGGTATCATGCTGGTATGGTACATGGACACAGTGGTGGATCGAGGATTCTCGACTTGTGGGTGCTTACTTTTTTTAATAGAAAAATATTATAAATCACATAGTATAAGTGCACAATTCTTTAAACGTAATATTTAAAACATTAATGAGAAAAAATAAGATTAATACTACCATTAAAAAAATCAATTTTGAAGAAAGAAAGTTTTAGCCCAAAGATTTTCTTAATCAAATAGTCAAAAATTCCCAAGAAAAATGAGAAAAGTAATAGGACATGACTTCTAAATTTGTCATCATAAAACATAAAAGAAATTAAGACTAAAAGTTAAGTAAACAAAGAAAGTAAAAAGAGAAGAACATGTGAGTTTATATTAAAAAGGAAAGAGAAAAATAAAGAATTGAAAATGTGAACGTAAAAGAAGTTAAGACTAAAAGTTAAGTAAAGAAAGAAAATAAAAAGAGAAGGACATGTGCGTTTATATTGAAAAGCAAAGAGAAAAATAGAAAACAGAAAATGTGTAAAAAGTTGTTATTAGCAAGAATCGAACCCTTAACACCTCCATAAGCACAAGGCCTTCAAATTAGCCACAGAACCAAAGTACCCATTGGAAAACTTGTTCATTAGGTGCTGAAGTTTAATATAGTCAAATTTTGAAGAAATTATCATATATATATAAATAATTTTATGTTAAGGTTAATGGATGCTCAAACATTCGAAAGGAATTGTGTGTATAAAATAGGCATGTATACATTGTAAAAGCACAAAAAATAGCAATAATGTATAAAGTGTCACAAAATAAAAATGATATACTAAATCAAAAGCTCGATGATCCTAACTTAAGTTCTCATCAGTAGGTATTACATATCGTGTTCATCCTCCTTGATCCAAACATGAGAAACACTTGTGCCTTTAGCTATAATAGGATGAAGTATTTCACAATTCTTATTCCACATGTATGATCTCCAACATTAGGAGTTTGGGGATTTTAAATTTTAAGACAGAAGAAAAATATATTTGCAAAGCAGGAGTAAATTTGATAGTTCTAGATTTTAGGACAGGAGAAAAAAATATTGCAAAACAATGGTGGTTCAAAAGCATTTTTACAAACTCTTCCTTACCAGTGAGTCATCAATCAATTTTGTTAGAGGGTTTCACAAGTTAATATAAATATATATTTATTTAATCTTCTAATACAGAATCTACGAAAAAGTTACTCAATTCATCCGCAAATCACGAAACCCCACCTAATGATCTCAATTCTAGACTATTTCCTCTTTTAGGAGGCACAATTTATCCCATGTCACCTAGTGCTTCCCTTGAAAAATTTAGTAAAAAATCTTATGACTCCTGAAGGAGGGTTTATATATAGGTGATAGAGGTAAAGAATTTAGTACAATTTTTTTCACATGACATGTTTAATACTATAAGATTAAAAGATATTTTGGTATAATTGACATATCTTTAATTAGTTTAAGACCACAAGATATAAAAATCTTCTTTTACTTTCTTGAACTTAGATTCGTGTCGAATCAAAATAGGACAAACAAACTGAAACGAAGTCAGTAGTAAAAATTCTTCTTTCTTTCCTTTCCTTTATGTGTGAAAATCTCATGAAAAAGCTTGAAAATTGTTGAATCATGAGGCTCTATACTATAATAAGAAATTATTATACATTTGTAATTAATGCAAGGCCAATCCCAACTGAAGATCTAAAGGTTTACAACTTTGTTTAGAAGCTGAACTTGGAATATTACTTGATGGCTTCATTCTAATTGCTACCTTGTTATTCTCTCTAGATCTCTTTCCATGTGTAAGAGTAAATTGATCATAAGAGGTGAAGTTGATTTGGGATTCTCCATCCATTGTAAACTCATCAGAATAATCATAACAATAATTAGTGCTAGTAATATTCATGTTGTTATTAGTCTCAAAAGCTTGAAGATAATAGAAGAGGTTGGCTTTTCTTTCTTGAAGTTGAAGTCTTTTCTTTCTCAACCTTTCTTTCTTGTGAGCATTTTGATGGCCTCCCAATGCTTGTGAATTCGAAAACTCCTTCAAACAATAATGACATTCAAACTTCTTATGATCTTTTTCATTAATGTTTGATGAATTTACACTCTCATGTTCTTCCTTTTGTCTACAAGGGTCATGAATTAGTTCAAAACCAAATAGTTTGAGTCTCTTAGAGAAGGATTCATTTACTCCAATATTGCATGATGGAGGAAGAAAATTAGTAGAGGCAATAATATTTTTTTCCATAATCTTGATGAATATATGAATAAAGAAAAAGAAAGAAAAGGATCACAATGTTTAAGGAGTATATTTTCTCTTGTCTCTCTTCCTTATATATATATAGTAAGTACTTTCAAAAGGACATATAAATGTACCATATAGTCAATATATTTATGAAAATAATAAATAAATATATAAAAAAGGCAAAGAATATTGGTCAGATTAGTGAAGCTATATCTTTTATTATATACAATATACAATATAAATATAAATAATTAAATCTTATTCATATTAATTGATGTGGGGTAGATGTGTTCATATGCTTCAAAAAAATTCCCGCAAAAGAGGATTAGTCTATATGATTAAACAAGTACTACTTGCTCCATCTTAATTTTTGTGAATGTGTTTAAGACATGAGTGCACGCATAGTTTAAGAATAAAAAAAAATACTTTTAAAATTTATAGTCTAAAATAAGTTAAATATTTATATGGCTATAAATTATCTCATCAAGGATAAAATGAGATGTCTAAAATTAAATTGTTACTCCTTCCGTTTCATTTTACTTTTTTTTTTTCATTTCATTTTACTTGATCCCACATATTAAAAATATTTCTCTTATTAATTACTTGTCTATTTGAGTTACTCAATGTAGTATTACTCTCCCCCATGTATAAGTATATATATTACATTACATTACTACATAAACACTACTATAAAGAAATGTTTATCTATCACAAAATCAGTGAAAAATTTGTGTTATAAAACATGCATTTTTCATTCATTTTCTATCAAACCAACTCACTGAAAAAATGCATGATGAGAAACATATTCTCACTGAAATAGTGAGAAACTTTCTATTTTACAATATGAAATAATTACTATTATTTTCTTTTTATACTGATTCAATCAAAATATATGTGAGAATAGTTTCTAACATTTATCATTGGGAAAATAGTTATTTTTAAAAAGAAATCGTAATAGTCAAATTGAGAGTCTCAAAGTATGTTCTTTTAGAAAATTACACCCTTAATAAAGATTTCTTAAGAATTATATCAAGTCAACATGGATCAAGTAAAATAAACTGAGGGAGTACTAAACATATAAAAGTGTCATTATTTTTTCAAACCGATTGAAAAGAGAAGAATGCTATATAAATTGAAACGGAGAAGTATTGATTTTCTCAACTAATTACTATTAAAATTAACATATATATATATAGAAAAACATGCAATATATGATACCACTTGATCAATTAAAAACAAATATTCCATGCTTGAGGAAAGGAGAATGTTATAATATAAAAATGGAAACAACACAAGTCAAAGAAAGATAAAGGATGTAATCATCTGGAAGGACTCCTTCATAGCCTCTACTACAAATCTATCTATGTTCTTGAAATTATATTTTTTTAATCAACTTTTATTGACCAATTCAATAGTGGATTCATGTGTCATTGCTACTGAACCAAAGCATATAAAATGCAAGAATGTAACTGAATCCATTAAAATAAATTGTGTTCATACACCAATGGTCACTTAAATGAAAGTTCTTTGCAATTATCACAATCCATGTTTTAAATTTTTGAATAAAAAAAAGAGAGGAAAGAATAAGTTTATTTTGACCATATTAGGGGGAATGCAATTAAAAGATTATATAGCAAATAAATGTAGTTGCTACACAAAGGAATATTAACAAGTTGTTGATGAGGTAAGCATATATAATATATATATATTTGTGCATACATATAGAGTCTTCTATGAGATCTTTCCATATCTTCTTGGGGAAACGAACCATTTAATTAATATCATAAAAGCAAGTGAGTATTGTTTAGTCATTATTTAATTTATTTTTTTCAAATCAATTCAGTAAAATTAACACATTTGTATTGGACAGTTGTTCTCTTTGATTTTGTACCCAAATATTTCCATCTGATATTCGGTACCACAATAAATACAGATTCGTGCTAAAAAGTCTCACATTAGGGATAAAACAATCTTTGATAAAGGCTACTCCGTATCAGATGTGACTCGAACCCAAGACATCATGTTAAGAATTGAGGAGTACTTATCGCTCCACCACAACTCTTATTGGTAGTTCATGGATGTGTTAGTTAGTGTGTTTCAATTGTCTTTCAATACTATCGTTACAAGAAAACATGGAATTAGCTATAAAATTTGCCAATAATTCCTAGCTAAATTAATTAAATTTTCACATAATTTACTAATCTAAAGGAAGAATCCAACAATAAATTTTTTATTCCCATCAATCTAGCTCCACTTTTTTAGTTTCCTTTTCCCCTTTAATTTACTCTATTGCAATTGCTTTGTTGCTTTAAGAGAAGAAACAATGTACTTTTTGGAGAAGAATTCCATTTTGGCATGCTATTATCAAATATTTTTTCTCTATTTATTGAGAGTTACTGGATTTTTTTATTTTTTTGTGTGGGGGGAGGGTAGGTGAGTAGTTAGTTGTTAATTTCATTGATCATTTCTTTTCATTTTGATTAATTCATCTATACTATTATTTATAACAAAACTAGTTCATCATCTACTAGTGATTGTGGAATAAAGCATTATTTATACTTATAGACATGCAATATAATCTCAGTTGAATAGAAGTAATAGGTTGAAATCTATCAGATTACAATCCTAAATTTCTAACTACTGATATATTCAAAGTTGGACCATGACAAAAATACAAAAGAGGGATCAGATAGTAACATGAAAAAAAAAATGAGCACTTTACCAGTAAAATTAACCCTTGTTCTAGCATCATATTTCCGTCCCAATTTATATGAAGATGTTTGACTGAGAATTGAAATTTATAATCTAAAACAAATCATAGATACTTATTCAGTTATAATTCCTATCACTAAGAATAAAATTGAATGTTTAAAATTAAATTATTGATTAATATAAAAAAGTATGTGTTTTTTTTACTGATAAAAAAAGAACACCAGATAAATTGAGATAGAAGAATTTATACTTTATTAATGAGAAAAATTAATTAACTAGTAGCTGTGAACAAGATCATGAGGAATTAGTACTTTATTAATGGGACTACTTATTTTAGATTGTATAAAATATAAAATTTCCAAGCACCAATTTTTGTACCAAATCTTTGTTGGGAACTGAAATGGTCCTCCTTTTCATCCGATCCTATCAAGCAATAAGAATTGTTTTCCTTTATATGGGCAATCAATCACCTAGAAAGACAACAAGTTTATGTTGTTTATTACTATTTCCATCTCATTTTGTGTGAGATAGTTTGATTCGGTACGAAATTTAAGAAAGAAAGATCAAAGACTTTTAAAACTTATGGTCTAAAATGAATGATAGAAATTTTTGTGGCTATAAATCATATCATTAAGAATAAAATAAACATTTTAAAGTTAAATTATTACTTAATATAGAAGTGTGTCCTTTTTTTAGAACGGACTAAAACCAAAAATGAATCTACTTTCTTTTAAGAAGGAATGACTGTTTTTTCTTGGGAAAATCTCCAAGTTTGCGGCTAACAGGTTGTGAAGTAATAATCATACAAGATTTGCGGCATTTGCTGATGCATTAAAGAATCAATTGGAACTTATTAAGTGTGTTTGGTGTGGCTAATGATATAGTAACTTTTTAAATGATTATTTATTTCAAATTCATATATAATTACCAAACGAAAACTCAATCACATGGAAGTAATATATTTTTTAAAATAAGAAAAAGTCATAAATCAATCTTCTTCTTTTTTTAATAAAACTCATAACGAGATGTGAAAATATGTATATTGAATCAAAGACCTTCTCCTACATGGTAGTTGGTCTGAACACCATCGAAAGTTTTAGCTTAGAAGGTACTCCCTCTATCCCATGAAAAAATTCACTTAATATGGAATGAAGAGAGTCGTGTTCAGTCAGGTGCGTTCATCACTAGTGCATTAACTAATCTATGCTTTAACTCCTCAAAGGCCTACTTTAAACAACCTACATCAAAATAAAATTTCACATTTTTTCCCAAATAACTTACATAAAGATCGCAAAACTTTCGAGAAGTCTTTGATGAATTTCTGTTAAAATCATGCGTGACCTAGAAAATTTCAAATTCCTCAAACAGAATTAGAGGAGGAAGATCATTTCTAATTTCTCTCTATCCACCTCTACATCTTTGTTAGACACCTTTATGCCCTAATAATATGCCATGTTTATAAAAAGGAGTTGCTCAGATGGTAATCACCCTCATTTTCAATCAAAAAATTATGAGTTTGAGTCACATTAATGTGTCCCAAGCTATATTTGCTAAGCATCAAAACTAAGTTTAAGTCCTAAATCTCTACTATAGCTAAGCATATATAACAAGAAAAGATATTTAGAAAGGTAGATTTGTACTCCAAAATAATTTCAAATCAACATTACTATCTTCCTTAACTATGAGCAATTTTCAAGAACCTTTAACACTAAAGCAACTTGTACTAGTCATAGTCCACCAAGGCTTAGCGTGTCCCCTTCATCAATAATCTAAGCAATGCATGCCTAAGTTATTGTTATCTCTTGTATTCAGATTAGCAAATCAGAAATAATAAAAGATGAAAAGAAAAACACAAAGAACTATCTGAGTCCACAGAACTCACTATGTGTCCTTAAGAAATTTAATCCTTTCAAGCACCCGAGGTTGCAGATTAATTCCTCCCAAGATAAAACGGATTAACCATTAAAGAAGTAGCGGTACCTCAAACTTCGATAATTTCAACGAACTCAAAATGACAGCAACGAATCACACACACAGACACGATCGATCGATT